>SNQJ01S0035202.1:108990-142690 GCA_010110895.2 Picea sitchensis | reverse complement strand
GATTTTGAGAGCAATGATGTGAACATTTGGTTCACATAGATGGTCATTCGACCTAGCAGAGGAGAAGCGGATCCTTCTGCATTGCAGCTTGGCATTCGATTGAGGTGTCAGGCATTTTCAAGGATGTGTCAGATTAGAAGCTGATTCACTTCTCTTGGTTCGCTCTCATCAGATTGGAGTTTACATTAAGTAAACAATTTGCATGCATCCTGGCTCACATGATTACATAGTGACATTTTTCAGAGATGGCAGGCTTTGACAAGATTATGGTTCAATAACTTGCAATTGAACCATACATAGTTTACATTGGGATGTTGTTGGACACCTAAAAGTGTCAAGATTGGTTAGTGGTTATCCAAAAACCATGAGATACATGGTATCAATTGGTTAGTGGTCATCCTAAACCACATATTCAGAGAGCACTTTTAGTGATACACTGATAGTAGAGTGGTGATACTACATGTTCACCAATTAGCAGAAGACATCAGATTCTTCTAGCTAAAATACTTGGAAAAATGATCAAATTGTCAAGCAATCAGGGAATGTTAAGATATTGCAGTTGTTCACTTCCATATCTCAGCTCTCTTCCAGTTCATTTCAAATGAACATGTTCAACATCTAGATTGGCGGTTTTTCAGGCAGTTCTTCATTGAGGCTCAACACAGGAGTTTTAATATGAAGACTTGGAATTTATACCAGTTTATGCTTTATTGTTGGTATTATTGATCGAACTTGTGATTGAGGGGGGGATTGTTAGCCTATGACTTACCTTTACCAATCACTAAGTCTAAATTGTCACCTATATTTGTATTATTCATTTAGGACATTAGTAATATATCCTCAAGTGATGACTAATGAGTTAGTTAAGATTGCATAGCCTAGTCATCATGCATGATTTTAGGATCTAGAGAAAATCTCTCTATGAGGTGGCATCACCCATTGTACTATAAATATGTAACATTGGAGTGAATACATTGTGTGCTGGCTAGTGAGCCTTTTCCGCCATGTTGTTATTCTTGCCTATATTTTATCAACATCAACTCTGCTGCTATTCAGAGGAGGCCATCACATCATCTTTGTTCTTATTCTCATGCTGATGTGCCCAACACTTTTCGAGATTTCTCTAACTCAACATATCGCTCTTACATCGGATAATCATCCGGAGTTCTTCTCTCTCACGTCATGGAGGAGGCCATATACATTCCTAGCCCCTGTCCCAGGCTGGAACCACAAAACCCTTTATTAGGGGCTTTCTCTCAGGTTTGTAAGCTGAGAGTAAGACTTCACATAGCTACTATATTCCACATCTCACAGGTTTGTAGGCTGGAGGATGTCTCCTATAGCTATGATCATTAACAAGTTAGATGATAAGGTTGGTTGTTAATCGGTTAATAAGATTCAAATTTCCAAAGCTACACCTGGATATAAACAAAATTGAACCAAAAAGAGTAAATTATTAACCATATGAAAACAAGATTGGATGTCAAAGGAAACTTAGTTAGATGCTAAGGTTGGTTGTTAATCGGTTAATAAGATTCAAATTTCCAGAGCTACACCTGGATATAAACAAAATTGAACCAGAAAGAAAGGGAATTATTGTTAAAAAACCAATAGCAAAATCTTCTATGGGCAAAGAGTAAATTATCAACCATATGAAAACAAGATTGGATGGAAAAGGCAACTTACTTAGATGATAAGGTTGGTTGTTAATCAGTTAATAAGAAAGGGAATTACTGTTAAAAAAACCAATAGCAAAATTACTTACCAGTGGAATTGGGGAGAGAGAATATCCCCTGATCATTGAGTCATAGTTTGAATACGCTGGACAACTACAAGAATCTGAAGCTGAGGTTCCAGTATGTGATGTTGTTCTGTGATTTGAGAGAAGGAATAAGGATCCATAGACAGTGAGAGTGATGTTCTTCTATGATTTGAGAGAAGGAGTAAGGATCCACAGTGAGGATTTTCTACACGGTAAACACTTAATCAATGAGGATAGTATTAGTGAGGTTGTTATAATTTTCCTGCCATCATCTCCCATTACAGTAAACACCATGCTTTTATTAGCACTATCACTTTTCCCGACCTGGCTACCCATTCCATTGAGTAAAACTAGGTCTCCATCGTTTTGAAACAAAAACTGGGCTCCTTCTTCGACCAAGGCACCTCTGCCTCTATTCCATATGAGAGTAGTCTTGTTTATATTGGCAAAAGTGATGCCCAAAATGTAGAGTCCCTCGCTTCAATGGCTGTAAAATCCAAAGATGAAGCTTTTGTTAGGAGAATACCAAAAAAGCGGATTGTCCAAATGTATGAGGATCCTAGCCTCACCTCTACACAAACTACATCTTCTCAATGAGAAGATGGCATGTAATGTCCAACGGAACAAACAACATGATATTGAACATTTCATCGCTAGAAAGACAAACTAACATAAGCAGATCTCTGTACAAATGTGATCTGAAGAACCGGCTAGGATTCTTTCACGAGCAAAGACGACAATGTGCACACGAGTATAGATAACATATAGGGTTTTGAGAGTCTCCAACGATGTGGATATCTTAAGGTCGAAGTTTGGGGATCAATCAACATAGAGGCACGACTCACCTCCCTTTGTCCACTTTCCCGCCTCCCAGCTCCTACCACCTACCACACTGAGAGAATAATTAATGGTGTAACCTACCATACTAAGCATAATTAATGATGTAACCTACCATGCTAAGAGCATAATCAATGATGCAATGGTTGTTGCACTTGGTAACTTCATTGAGTTTCTGCACGAACCAAATCCATGTTAATTACAATAATTATTGTAGTTGATTGAATTCATATTAATTATGATGATTATTACTGTTACTATGATCAAATTATAATGTTGGATATTTTAAATTTTCACCTTTCATAGGGAATTCTAAACTTTATTTTACACTTCCAAAAAAATTGGTAAGATCTAAACTAAACATTTTTTTTACGGTTAAAAATTTAACGGTACTTCTGGGACGTGCTGGGAGGCTCTTGGGCTGTGACGGGTTCAATTTTGAACCCCGATTCCTACTTACCTGTGCATTCTCAAAGGGCTGTACATTACCGTACAATGGTCTTTACCCTCTATACATGTTCGTACATCAAGGTCACGACTCTTCTTAAAAAATATTAGAAGATTTATACGATAAATTATATTAAAATATAATTATAAAACACTCAATTGAAAAGTTACAAAATAAATTTTATTTATTTAATAAAATTGTGGAATTAAAGATATAAAAAAAATACAAGGAAGAAAAAATCATCATAAAGATATCACAAGGAGAATCGAGAATCGAATAATTATAAATTACCACTATACCTTAATTTAAGATTATAAGTTGACACATATCCTTATAAAGGCTAAAAGATGGTACCCTTCAAACGAGGTGCCAAATTTTAAGTAAAATTATTCTAAAGTTAGTAAAGGGTACTAAGACAAAAGTATTTGATATTTTTAAGGTATTAATTGCTTGTATTAAGGTTATATAAGTAAATTAATGAAAAAAATAAAGTAATTTTATTTTGATATATTTCAAATAAAGTGTAGAGTTTTAATTGAAGATTTAAGATGTATAAAGGAAGTTTTGAAGTAAAATGAGTGATTATATTTTTTTTTATATAAATAAGAAAAAAGGTATTATAAAGATAATATTTAAATTATAAAAGTGTCAAGTTTAGTGAATATTGTGATATTTTAACGAAAATAAATGGAATTTAATAACGAGGAAAAATGAAGATTTCCTAAAACTTCATAAAAATGTATTTCAATGCTACTTAGAATTAAATGGACACTTGCAGGGAAAGATATTACTATTTTTATTGCTAATACTAAGCATAGTAATTATCTTAGCATCGAATGTGTTAACCAATTACTGATTAATGAGTTAAATATAACTGAAAAGATAGGCTCGTGGAACGAAAAACAATATGATATAAGCAATTTACAATTAAACATTGAAGATTATACTTTTGTATTGCAAGTCATCATTAGATCCTTATTTTGTGATGATAATGACATAATTATGGGTTCACATTGGGTGGAAGCATTAGGGACTTTCATCTTAAACACGAAGAAGAAGTTTTTGACATTCTCCTATAAAAAGAAAAAGATAACATTACAAGACTCTACATTGGAGTCGGATTCAGTAATACCAGAAGATCTTAAATATATCTCAAAGACGATCCTTCAAGATAATGAAAAGTCAATGCAAAAGATGCAAAAAGAATTTGACAAAGTTATCATAGATAAAATGAAGAAATTTCTCACCTCAAGAATCACAGTCAAAACTTGATCGCGTGGATTAGAAAGTTAAAAGGTGAAAAGAAGTCACAACAAGAGACACTAAAACAACTTACCAACAATGAATCAATGATTGATAAAGAAACAATGGCTAATCCCATTGAAGTAGAGAAGTGAACAATTGTAAAAACCCGAACTATGGAGAAATGAACAAATATAGATCCAATCAACATCACAACTCAAGAAGGTGCAAATCCAATTGAAGTAAGGATATCTTCATGTGTTGAAGTACACATGATGGAAATTCCAAATATACTTACTAATAAAATATAGCACTCAACAAAGCAACACCAGTGCATGAAGAAGATATCATACCAAAAGTAAACCAAGGAAACACAAAATGTATGATTAGGGAAAGTCATGCTACAAAGATGACTTATCGACATCCTAATCACACGAGCAAGTACCTTAACCGGTAAAAGTATCAATATCACTCAGAATGGAAACAATTGACCTATCGTTCGAAAAATATTAATGTAAGTACGTTTGAGTCTCATAATAACAATTCATCTCGGGAATCTTATAATTCAATGTTCCACAGAGGATTGAATTGGGATGGTTAGATCCCTTTGTAGTTCGACAATTCTATTCAACACTTAGAAGTTCATATTGTCTTGTATCATCAACCACGACGGAATCAAGAACAAAGAATCATGCAAATACATTACAAGCTAGATCAAAGATGTAAAACCTTTCCATAAATATTCTTTGAGGAATTAGAAGTTCACCATCTTGTATCACCAACCATGATGACCTCAAGAACATAGAATCATGCAAAGACATTACAAGCTAGAGCAAAGATGTAAAACCTTTCCATAAATATGCTTTGAGGACAAAGCATTTTAAAGGGGAGGGCAATGCGATAAACATAAATATATAATAATAATAATTAATAATGAAAAGACATCATTATGAAAATGCATGTCTTAACAAAAGAACACGAGTCTTAGTAAAAAGGCACCCACCTAGGTATTTATACGAGTCCCTCATTGTATTCATTCATATTCTATCATCTCATATATTTTTATTCAATATATAATTTAATCCATATGGATTTATTTATATTCTTCCAAATATTTTGGGTATTTTATGTATGAACCAACTTGGTTCATCACATTAGGGTCAAACATTAGAGGATTATGTATCTCAACTCTCAATGACCCATTGAAATTTAACTTGACCTAACCGATCCTTAACCATGCACCTAACCCACACACATAACTTGTGCATTGAATACACACATTGACTAATCCACACAAGTAACCAATGCAACTAAACCACACACATACCCCATGTACCTAAACTACACACATAACCAAAGAACATTATTGATGTAGGATGTAACCCATGCATGTAACTAATCCATTGAATCCCCACACTGATTCCTTTGGTCCCATCATATTGAATTTTCTTTAGTCAACATTGGCTTAATGGGGTGAAAATGAGACCCTTGTCATTTGAATAATGCATGAACTAACATTTTACTTGAGAGGAGAATTGTCACCAATGAGATGCAAGGTTTAGGCGTGTCTCTTATTTGCATCATTTATGTGAGTTAGGTTAGTTTTTTTACTTATGTGTTTGAATTCAATGAATAGGATGCACATGTGTGGGCTATGTCTTCATCATCTTCATAACTCTGTCATCTCTCTAAGTCAATATTCTTCCCATCAATGTATGATAATCATGTTAGTGATGTGAGTTTCTTAGGAAGATATACCCATTGTTTGCAACCTTGCTTAGTTTTAGGCCTTTAGGGAATTAGGGTTATGGGTTAAGGGTCAACATATTTGTGTGTTAGTGGATTCAAGGACATATTTGTGTGTTAGTGGATTCAAGGCCCTAGGTTAAGAGGTCACTAATCCATTAACCTCTAAACCCTAGGTCCTAGCCAATTCAATTAATGCATCACAACCTTTTGCTCAAGAGGATAATGGTTACCAATGAGATTAATGGGTTATATGTATCAACACTATATTTATGGGTGTCTTTTCACTTATGTGTTTGGCTATGTAGGCTAGGTGTGTGATAATTAGGTGCAAAGGTGCTTGAAACCACCACACAAGCCTTGCATTGGGAATATTTAGCTTACATGAGAGATATGCTCACCATTTTGAGGAATAACACACTAAAGGAGCTTTATGCCATAACATTTCCTTTGGGATAATGGGTCATGCATGTGGCCCTTGACCACCACACATGAATTTTATGGGGAATATTGATCCTTTAAATTGGATATGGTGCCCATTTCAAGTTTTGAAACACT
The DNA here is from genome assembly GCA_010110895.2 of Picea sitchensis. Classification (NCBI taxonomy): domain Eukaryota; kingdom Viridiplantae; phylum Streptophyta; class Pinopsida; order Pinales; family Pinaceae; genus Picea; species Picea sitchensis. Next base: position 136,097 of record SNQJ01S0035202.1, on the reverse strand, counting down.
GTGGATGTTTCTCATGACCTAGTCCATTGTTAGAGGTAAAAACCCATGGTGCAAGGACTCATGAATTGTCTCTAATGATGACGGGATATGTGTAGTACCCTAGACCATCATAAAAATCAATAAATAGAGAATATTTACTCTACAAGTGAGACATGGTCACCATTTAAAGGATTAATGCACAAAATTGTTCTTGAGGCACTTATAAAGGTTCTAGGACCATTTATCGTTTTAGTTCATCTCATATTGCTCATCGTGCTTGCCTCATTTTTCTTAGATTGTTTGGAATTTGGTCATCTTGGTCAAATCATCTCAATGCACCACTCATATTGATAACCCAAAATTTTGAGATATTTTAGATGAGATGATGCTTTATCGTCTAGTCTCATTTGGTTATGAATTTATTTCCTCCGGCTTAGTTTCATATGACCTCAAAAAGGTAAACTTGTGGAAAAATGTCTCAGTTTTTGACCATCTACTTGTATTATGGGAAAAATATTCTATGAGGGATTTAATGTGCTCATCTTGTCCCATAATGGGTTTGGAATTCAACTGGGTGAGTTTGAGTTGGATGGGTAATATATTTGAGTTGTTGGTGTGAATACTTGGGGTTTTATAGGCACCATGGTAGCATGGGACTTCACCTTGTTGACCAATATCTTATCACGTTCTTTCATAAACATAGGTGATTTTAGGGGCGAAATTAAGAGGTTTGGAATTTTGGTTGGGCAAATTGTTTACATAAAGAGGTTTTTTGGGTTTACCTATATATACCCCCAAATTTATTTAATATATATATATATATAAAACCTTTAGCCCACATATATTTGTGAGGGAAGAGCATGGAAATCCATTTTTGCCCCTTAAAAATTGAACTAGATCCTCCCATTCGCCCCAATTTTCTGGTAATGAAAATGATTCAGAGGTTTTTCGCCCCCATTTTCTAGTAATGGAAACGATTTAGAGGTTTTTTGCCCCCATTTTTTGGTAATGGAAACGATTCAGAGGTATTTTTCCTTAGTTTTATGGTACTGGCAACAATTCATAGGTATTTTTCCATGGGTGCCCTCAAATCACGAGTGGAGAGGCCCCACAATTATCTTACCTTACATATTTTCCCCTAGTTTTATGGTATTGGCAACGATTCATAGGTATTTTTCCATGGGTGCCCTCGAATAACGAGTGGAGAGGCCCCACAATTATCTTACCTTACCTACATTGAAGGGCAAGTGGAAATAGTGAAGAGCAGGGACACATACACTATCACATTGTATGGAGAAACAGGGTCTAAATTGTTGGGTATGAAGAGACATAAGAGAATACAGTTCTCCTCTACAATGTCCTTAGTGAGACTGAAAAAGCAGGTCAAACCCTCATTGGTATGGAAGAGCGTGGCAGGTTCTCTAACTGACAACATTAATAATTTTATCAACCGAGGCTCTAATTCTTTCCTCAAATATTCAATAAAATGAATCATGTTTCTCACCCTTTTTGATACGCATGTCTATAAAGTTGTTGTCGTGGATTGTTCCCAGAACGCAATGATTTGCATGCACTGAAATACCAGGTAATTTTTATTTTTCTGTAGGAAGACGACATATGCTCAATATTACGTGAGAATTTTGTTTATTTCGATGTCTGTTATTTTTATTTTAGGTTTTCTGTTTGTAATGCTAGCATTCATGTGATTCCATGGTCTCAGCAAAGGCACCATGATCGGATCTTAAGCTTTACAATATAGATAGTCCTAGACATGTCATTCAAAGTGGAGTATGTAGTAGAAATCTCTAAAACCGAACCACATTGTCAATTGTAGGATGTGAACTTTAACTGGTTCCCAATTGCCAGAAGTAGTTTGACAGAGGCCCTGAAATTGTCTAACAATCTCACAACCATCACCCAAAATTAGAACTGGTCATTCTATATTTGGAGGAAATATTCTCAGGGTTCAGGGTAACAATGGGTTCATGATCTTTCTGCATGTTAGAGTAGGGAAACTTTTTTTAGATATCAATATAGGGAACTTTATAAGTTTGGAATAATCTTGCATATGGAGAATCTGTATTTTCCATTTTAACTGAATAATATGTTGTTTCCTATAAATTTGTACCCACAAGCTTATGTTGTAAACATGTTGAAGAAGTCTCACTGCCAGGACAATTAGATGCTTTCCATACTATGGTTGATGTATTGTCTAGGTTATGTTCAATGATTAGCTGACAGGTTTTTTCGCTTGGCAAATGCGCACCAACGATTCATTAGGGTTGTGCAACAAAAAACTGCAGGTGGATGGTTTTGGACAGGAGTTAATGGTCCTTGCCATCCCAACAATTGTAGGACATGCAATTGAACCAATGGGACAAATGATGGAGACAACTTATGTGGGGAGATTAGGTATTGAATATTTCTACATTGTTGTAAGGTAGTCAACAATTCATCTAGTTCCATTATATTGACAAGAAATGTTCTATTGTTGAATTTTGGTTCTAAAGTTTCATTTTTTTATGAGCAATGCATTCAAATGTTTGTGCTAAGTTTGAAGATTGAGATGTTTTAGTAGCCAAAATTATAGTCATGTGGCAGATCCAATTTTGCCTTTTCCAGATGATGCTTTCTCCTAGCATATAAGAATGCACTGAAGATTCACCTTTGTACTATACTTTTGAACAAACATGGTGGATGTGATGGTGATTTGCACTCATGGAAAAGGGTTGTCTGATTCATAGAATCATAGAAGTTAACTATAATTTAGAACTGCCATCTGTTTGAGTCCCGAGACTCATGCAATTTCTAATTCTTACATATTAATCATCCACTCTTATAGGCTTTCTTATGGGAATAGGAAGGGACATAACTCATACAATGTGACAAAAATCCCATTTTGTGGCCAAAGAAGGAAGATTTATGGCATATGAATTTCTGTTTTTGATAAATGATTCAAGATTTTAACGTCTTTTGTATTTTCATAATCTTATGAAATGGAAAATGTAGTTTCATTCTAGATTTGATTATTGTTAAACACTTGTTCTTTTCTTTATCTGTCAGATACAAGTTCATTTTCAAGTGTAATTCTACCTTATAGCTACAGGGAAAATGTGGACAATAGTGTGACTGTGTGGTTATCTATATGATGTTGTCTTGTGGTTGAGTCTTTAAGCATTTTCCCATAAGGAAATGTCAATTTCTGGTTAGTCATTCTACTGAAGATGCATCTTGTTTGATGAGTTCTATCTCAAAGGTCCGATGGAGTTAGTTGTTGTTGGAGTTTCTATTTCAATTTTCAATTTGATCTCAAAATTATTTAACATCCCTCTCCTCAATGTGACACATCATTTGTGGCTGAAGATGCTTCAAAAACTGCCTGAAGTGAGGATTATATTGATATAAAAAGTTCCATTCATGGTAAGGGTAGGATACAAAGTTGAAAATGCTGTCTGGAATGATTTTATTCTCAAAAAATATTCTGGATTATGTTCAGATGACCTGGCATCTTAATCTGTGGCCTGGGATGTCTTGCAGGTGACCATATTCATGTAGATAAAGAGGATTTCCAAAATCATTTAAGTGATGGGTTAGAAAGGAAGCAGTTACCTGCCGTTTCGACTGCATTAGTTTTGGCAGCTGGTCTCAGTTTTGTTGAAGCTTCCGCCTTGGCTTTTGGAGCAGGGCCTTTTTTGTATTTCATGGGTATACCTGCTGTAAGTTTAAGCATTTATTTGCTAGCAATTATTCATTCATTCTGCATAAATATTAAAGTTCAGAAATTTGATGATTATGCTGTTGTTCCTAACCAAGACCTAGAAGGAATATTCTATGGTTATATGTCTAGCGAGATTGCTTTCCATCAAGCACTTTTCATATACATGGAGTTTCTTGAGTGTTTGAGGTTTTTGAACAGTTCTTGTCAAATTGAATGTTATTCTCCTTCTTCTTTAGTTGTAGGACTTGTTCATGAATTTTACTAGACGTGAGGCTCTGAATTTGTTAAAATTTGCTCTGTTCATCGTGATCTTATGATATTTATTACAAACTTCTTTTATTGGATAATAAACTTTTCTGCCTTTTTAATAACATTGCAATGTTGTTCTTTATTTTTAAAGGCTTCACCAATGCGCCTTCCGTCAGAGTGGTACCTTGCTTTAAGAGCTTTTGGTGCTTCAGCAGTAGTGGTTTCACTTGCAGTGCAAGGAGTATTCCGTGGTTTGAAAGACACAAAGACTCCTTTATATGCCTTAGGCAAGTGACATGAGATTTTCTTGTTCTGAATGGTGACTGATGAAATGTATGAGGTCTTTGATGGTCTTAGGAAAGTGTGAAGTCTTGAGTAAAGTGATATGGAAAATAACTTGTAGACTGTTTAAGAAAATATGTTGTCTTGTTAAATATGAGTAGGATTCTAAAAATCTACTATGTTATTGATATAAGGCCAGTAAAGAGAAATATGGATGCTCATTTTAGGAAAAAAAATATTGTTTTTCTTGGTTGCTAATTTGTGCTCTTCAATTGTTAACAAGACAACAATATTTCTTATAGGAACCAGTTTTGTCAATCACGTTGCAAGATGGACTTAATGCATTGCTGACTAGTTAAATTGAGTGTAATGCAAGATGGACTCAACATTTTGGTAGTGTCCATGTTTTCTAAACAAGGTTGTCTATTGATACTTGTCAGGACTGTAATATCTCTCCCTCTCCACCACATGTTGACTATTGGGGATTTCTTGTTTGTAGAAGGAACATGGTAACTTCATCGAAAAATTGTGTTGCTTTTATTGAAGTCTTTTCAAAACATTTCTTGAAGGAGTTGTCAATATACAATTTGAAGTAGAACCAAACTCTTTACAGATTATGGCCCTTTTTGAGTCGCATTTATGTACCAAATACATCAATGAGGCCAATGAACAGTGATGGAGGTCAAAAGGTATTGAATGGTAACAAATATACATGGTTGTTAACAACTTGCACATGTGTAGTGAACATTCCTAAAATAAAACACATACATATACAAAAATGGTCCTCGTTTAAACCCCAAATTGTGCAAGGAACATGGGTTTTTTAAATCAGTAATGGGAAGAGGGGTGCTTGATGGGTTTATGCARCTCAAATTTGGTCAAGAGTTCCCATGGAAGTACACGTGTAACAGAATGTTGTCTTCCCTCACCACTGAATAGGTGAATTTCATGTGGATCAATGTAGTGATAAGTATCGAACTTACAAATTGCCCTTGTATTTCAAATCCCCAATTTAATGTTTTTTCAATATTTCTCCTAAACTTTAATGATGAATATAAGTATTGGTTGTGCAAGAATTGTGTTGATCAGAGCACATGAGTCATGTTGTATAATTTGGGTATATATTCTAGTTGTTGAAGTTTGAAATTCATCTATGAGACATGTGTCAAGGTCTGTTTGATGGGTTTATGCAACTCAAATGTGGTCAAGCCTCCCTATGAAAATACATTTATAATATAATTTTGTCTTCTCTTATTGCTGAATAGTTGATTTTCATGAAGGTCAGGGTAGTGATAAACATCCAGCTTACAAATTGCCTCTGTTTTCAAATCCCCGATTTAGTTTTTATTCTAAATTTCTCTCAAACTTTAATAATGAATATATGTATTTGTGGTGGAATAAGTGTGGCAATCAAATATCATGAGTCATGTTGTATATGTTTGGGTATTTGGGTATACATTGTAGTTGTCGAATTTTCAATTATGAGTTTCAAATACTGAGACCTGTGTCATGGTTTGGTTGATGGCCATTGGCCTTATGCAACTGAAATGTGGTCAAGCCTCTCCATGAAAATACATGTGTTGTATAATGATAGCTCCCCTGATTGCTGAATAGGTGCTTGTTATGTGGGTCAATGTAGTGATAAGCATCCAACTTACAAATTCCCCTTGCATTTCAAATGCATGATTTAGTTTTTGTTCAAGATTTCGCCCAAATTTTAACAATGAACATATGTATTTGCGGTGGTAGAAGTTTGTTGATATGAACACAAGTTTCAATTTTTTTTGGAGCTAAGACCTATGTCAAGGTTTTCTATAGAATCTAGCTATTCTTTTAGATTTTAGTTCAGTGAACCATAATCGAGGGTCTGCAGGAACCAAACCAGTGACCATTCTCTTGGACCTGAATGTTAAGGAAATTAATCTTCAAGGAACCCTGGTTTATATCATGATCAGGGACATAGTTCCTCCATTATATGGTGTGGAAGGGTGGAAATGCAATAGGATTAATGTAGTAACAAGATAAGAAGTTAATGAGTTATAACAATAGGTGGTTTACCAAAAGACAATATGTGCCCTTCCAGGTGATATAATGCTTTAGTATCAAGTTGCTATGGTGGCCATTACATATATTTTCTCACAACATTTTGTTATTTTTCTTTGTCCTAAAGATGTGATTCAATCTTCCTCAGAATTCAGAGAAACCTATCCAAACATTCAATTGTTTATAATTGTTATTTGGATTGTATTTATTAGGTAGTTTGATTTGTATTGGTGACATTGTTAGAGAGTTGCAACTTGTCTTGCTGCCTTATTGATTTCTTATATAAAATGGGAATTTCTCATGATAACAACAACAACATCCTAACCACCTATATTTCTTAATAATCATTAGACAATGGTCCTTATTATCCCCCACATTGTATGAAGATTGCACATGTGATTTTTATCACATGATTCAAATATTTGTAGGATGATTGTCATGGCTTGGTTCTCTCTTCATGGTTGTACATATTTGATGGATCAACATATTAGTGGGATCTTGATGGTGATACTTGATACTCCATATGACTTATGTTGGCATGCTCGGTCCAGATAGAGTTGGTGAGATTATCATGAAGTATTCTGCATAGAAGCCACATTCCAACATGTCACTTTCTCTGTCATGCCATATTGCATAAATTGTAAGCATGTTGTTGCAAGTGGATGGTCATTGGTCTCTTTTCTCCTCCATCAATTCACTTGATATGATGTTGTTGTCTGTGTATTTATCGGTACAGAGAATTCAGGAGCCTACACAGAGGAAGAAATAAATCCTAAGAACAAATTTACACAACCAATAATGGCTTCTCCAACAACAAAAAATTCTTTGAATGTATGGGAAGATACTGTTGTTGGCAATCAAACATCATTACGTACCTTCACATTTTATATTGAGAAGACAACATTATAGATGTTGACAATGAAATGGTTCCTCAAGTTTTAAGTTTCAAAATCATTAGTCACAATCCTTTGGGCAGGCTATGATATATCATCTCCTAAGGAATATTTAGTGCTACTAATTGCCAATGTTTTCAAAAATGAAACTATCTGAGGGTATTTCTACAGGAGTAAGGCTACCAACATTTAAAACTTGAACAAGGTGACATATTTTTTTTGAAGTTGAGAAAATCCCAGATCTGATTGGTGGTTATCTATAGAATTAAGGAAGGTTTTGACACATGTAGCAGTTAAATTCCACCTTGAATGATGTAACCTACACCAGATTATCAATTGTAAAAATCAGAAATATACATTAGCATGCAACGGGTGTAATTATGGCTTATTGTAAAGGTCTCTCTAGCAGTAAACAAGGGAACTTTGATTTGTTGTAATTGGCAGAAAAACTTTCTAGTAGAAAGAAGTATCCCCAGAAGTTATTTCAGACCTTTTTGTAGTATTGGCATTTCATCTTTTTCAGGCAGCACAATAGAAAGGTTAATGGGGCCGACATAAATGTAAAGATAAAAATCTGGATGGGTTGTCCTATGGTAGCACACACTAGGTCCAACTCATATCGTTTTGGTCGTTTTAGTGGTTAATGAAAGGGAAGATTCATATAAATACATTGTTTAGTCTGCCATTGCTGAAGATTATATAGATTAGGACCGAGGAAGCGAGTTTGGCATCAAAGTCACCATGGAAAGAGGCTATTCTGAATATGCTAACCACATAGATACAATTTTTTTTGTATGTTTGTGCATGCTACTAGGATTTTCCATATTGGAATGTATGCATGGTATTCATAGTTATTACTCTAGTCTGTACTATAGGATGAATTAACAATATGCTATAGATGCTAGTAGTGATGAAAATACCTCATATCTTAAGCATGGTGTGGCTCTGTTATGCTGATTCCTATGGTCTTTTTCTAGTATTGGGCATTGCTGTTATGAACATATTTCAGGTAGCATTAAATTTTCAATGAACCAATTGCTACAACACTAGCATATGGCTTGGATTGGACTATTTAAAGGAAAATTGGGAAATATACACCTTCCTCCTTACCCAAGAGAAAAATGTCATGGCCCATGGAATTACTAGATAGCCCAACAATAGTTTCTTGGTTTTCAAAGTGCTCAACATCACCCAAATTCAATTTATAAGCTAAGATATTGACAAAGATATGAAAAAGAATGTAAAGAAAGCATGAGGGATTAAGGTGGGAAGGTATTTTTATCCAACCGTGTTTGATGTTGTATTTCAAACCTTTAGTTCTGACCAACCTCTCAGTCCTTTAGGAAGGCCCACGCAAGAAGATGCTCAAGAATTTCTTAGTTTTGTTATGGATCAGTTGCACAATGAACTACTTAAACTGGAAGGTAGTGACCTAACTGGATCTGGTGGCAACAAAATTTCATTGGTTACAATTAGTGGCAATGATGATTGGGAGATTGTTGTCCCTAAGAATCGAACTAAAATAATTAGAACACAAACTTTTATGGAGTCAGAACTAAGTGCCATCTTTGGGGGGAAATTGAGGAGTGTTGCCAAATCAAGAGGTAAATATATGTCCTTTACTTCTTATATATTTGTTTGAAGTGAGAAGCAAATCTTTGATTTGTATCCTTTTGTAGAAAATAGATTCTAAATTTCTACCTTTCATAGTTGCACTAACTTATAAACACATCGTCATCTAGATTATGGAGGGAATCTGGCGGAGACATTATTTTTCAGAAACATAATGTGTATAATAGTGAATGAAATGACTAAAGACAATTGCAGAAATAAAACACAATAATGTTGTAGTGGACATAAATTTTATTCTCTATTGGTTGTGTACAATGGTGGTAGCAATCTCTCTATTGGTTGTGTACAATGGTGGTAGCAATTTCTAAGAAGAGATGCATCCTGCCCCATTAGCCAAAAGACTCATGCAAGAGGGTGATGCCCTTATTCATTAAAATATACAACATAAATGAAAGGAAAATAATATGAAAATACCAAGGACAAAGCAGGTGGAAGGCCAAGAGTTGAGTGGCCAGAGTTTTAGATGCAACAGTTGATTTGCTGGGATTATTAACTTTTCACTCCAAACTTTAATTGGGATGCAAGATAGCTTATTAGGAAGATATGGTTGAGCTATATAATGTGTAAAGTGATATGGACCCTAAAAAAAAAAACAACTGGGAAAGGATCAAACCATGTGATTTTCAGATTTGACCCGAAACTTCTAAATTCAAGGGCTATTATAAAAGGTCCTTAATTGCCACCTAGATCACCATTTTACTTGGCAACACTATTAATAAAACATAAATGGGATGAGATGGTACTTTCTTCACAGTTCATGAGAATGTTAGAAGTGACATGTCCCTATACTCAGGATGATTTTGAGAAACAATCACAGATGATATGAGACAACAAGCAACTACTAATGAAACCATGCAACTTTGATAATGTACCTTCCTATATTTGTATCTACATGAGGCACTAGATACTAAATAATGTCCTCATGATGCCATAAAGTGATGTTGACCAATGTCATCGAGAATTAACACATTTTAAGGAAAGGTCTCTATTGAAGATTTGTGTTTAGGGCTTATTCTTGTAGTATGGGATGAAAAAGATATGTTGGATTAGAACTATTACCCCTGTGTATGGTGTATTAAGTGGTATTTGATTAGTCAAATTGAGGATGAAAGCACTAATGTTGCACTTTGTCGAAAGAAACATCTCCTTTCTTTATTGCATGCTACATTTGGAAGTTAGCAAATGTCAATGCTTTCAATTCAATGTTTTTTATCCAAAGTGTCTTAGAAACCATTTAGCACACATAATGAAGGCCAACTTTGGCACCCTTTCAAAACAACTATTCCTTATTCATTGGTTTATGACATTTGTAATATCTTGAAATTTATAAACTTAAATATACTGAAACTAGTTTTAAGGAGTATAAATTAGTAATATTGATGTTCTCAACCAGAAGAGAGGAAGGGAGAAAGGAAGAAAGGAATTATGTTAAAGTACTGAAATGGAAAAAAAAAAACCCATGTTATATGGAATCTCATCGATAGTTTAAGCATAAAATAGAAAAGATGCTTGCATTTGGTTGTTGCATGACTATCTTTTGATTTATATACACACTGGAAATCACATTTTTATATTTCATAAGTGGTTTATTACACTTTGGCATATCTCTCGACTCTCATACCAGCAGAAGCAGATGCAAAAGTGGATCCCGTGGATCTTTACACACAAGTTGCAAATTTCCGGGTTATTCCAGAACACCTTCTATTATATCATCCATCATATGGAATATGAATTATATGATATATTAACTAGGCCATCATATGGGACAAGGAAGAACACTTCTTTACAAAAAAATTCATTCAAGGACTCTAGTTTAATAATAAGGAAAGATTCTCACAAGATTTTACAAGATTTGCATTCATGAAAGATTCGCCAAGCTTTACAAGATTTTATAATCTGAAAGATTCGGGCCAAGATTTTCATAAGATTATATAATTCCACTAAAAGATTCGGGCCAAAAAATATATATACATTATTATTGGATAAAATAGCCTTGAATTTTTTCCTATGTATCATGGGGATTCGGCCAATTATTATATATATAAATTTAGGGGGGCCCCTAAATCACCATTGCCCTATAAAGGGGGTTTAAATTGTGAAAATAAAGTCAATATATCAGGTAGGTATTGAGGAGGGGGATGGGGCATCAGGGGTTTATAGGTACGTCAGGGTTATAAAACGTATATCTAGTAAAACAGGGGTTTCTTTAAATATTGACGATGCTGTATTGGGAGGGGGTTAAATAAAAGGATTTTGGAGGTATTTATCAACATATAATGAAATTAGGCGTATTCTTTAATACACCATGAACGCACACACTATGTCACAAGTTCACTAAGTGAAGACCCCGTGCATGATATTAGTCTACTATTGTTGGATTTTAGGGGCCACGTAGACTATCCTAGGATGAGATGAACATGTGTAGTAGGCGGTGAACACCTGCCCCATCTCTATTTTCAAGAATTGACATGAGTAAAAAATGGAAAGGTCTTATTGGAGACAATTGCACCTTGGTGGGGGCAATAACCTTTCCCCACTTTCATCGACCCAACAAGATTCCATTAATAACATTAAATAAATTGGTGTGAGTCATACCTGATAGAACCCATTGTCTCATCATTGTGGTATTACTTCCACATAAATAAACATTACTCTACTATTTTCTTATGTTTGTGAGATAGGTGCCTTTTTTTACTAATCCCACATAAATATAATAATTGTGAGACAAAGGTGGGTTTTCAGGCACACCCATAACAAAATATTTTCTAATTTAAAGGTTGAGTTTAGAGCGAGAGTACCTACCCATCCATGTGACTAATGCATGATTAAATTTTTACTTGAGAGGATAATGGTCACTGAAGAGATGTGTGTTAGGTGCATCACTTATGTTTATAGTTGTATCTCTTATGTTTGTGGGTGTGTGGGCCAAGTGTGTGTATAGGTGCATAGGTTATATTTTATGTGCACTACTTACATGTGTGTTTCGAGGTTTAGGTTAGGCATATAGGGAAGGGGTATGGATTTATGGGTCAAGATTAGCAATCTTAGGCACAACCATCCTAAACAAAGATTGAGATTGTAGGAAAAACACACACACTTAGACACCATAGAACTAATTTCACAATAATGGAAATAATATATCTTATTCACAAAGTTTAGTGTGTGAAGGGTTACAAGCGCTCTGGGTTATGTCCTTTATCATATTTGTCATTCTATCATCTCTCCATTTTATCATTATGACTAGCACACATTATATGTGTTTCATATGTGCATGATTTAGTGTTACTTATGTGTGTGATATAAGTGCATCACTTACCTAAAAAAGATATACATGTCACTTATGTGTATCCCTATATCGCTTAAGTGCATTGGGTTAGACACACCACTTATGTGCATTGCATATGGGAGTTGGGTTAGTGGGCCAATTGTTTTCTTAGGTGCATGAGTTAGGTTAGTGGGTATGGTGGTTGGTTAGATAAATATAAAGTTGAGGCCAACAATATATCTATCTAAAATCCAAGACCCACTACCGCTAGAATTAGTCCTTTATAGATATCATCAAATAATGGATCAATCTAGAGCTCCATATAAAAGAGAGGGGAAACAAGGGTCAGATTAACTTTGAGATCTAAACCAACCCTAGATGATAACTTTGAAATGATTCATATTAATCATGTCAAATGGATATTCATATTAATCATGTCAAATGGATCCTTTGATATCATTGCTGAAATGATTCATATTAATCATGTCAAATGGATCCTTTGATATCATTGCTGAAATGATTCATATTAATCATGTCAAATGGATCCTTTGATATCATGGCTGAAATGATTCATATTAATCATGTCAAATGGATCCTTTGATATCATTGCTGAAATGATTCATATTAATCATGTCAAATGGGTCAAATGGATCCTTTGATATCATTGATCGCATGATGATGTGGTAACATCCTCTCTAGCTCTAATACCGACATCATCAACAATTTTGGTGTCACACCTCATGATCCCTCTCCGATTGAAATTATTATCCAATTGTTTTATAGGCTATACTCTAATGACATGTCCTTATGATGCACTTTTTCTCTACCTTAATAATAATTACTCCACTACCTTTCTTTTCTACCCACATTAATTATATACTTACCTAGCATTGAGGTACTATTATGGGTTCCTTCTCTTCTTTAAAAAATACTTGTAACATTTTCCCTTTTATTCTTTCAAAATCCTTGTAACGTGTGCTCATTCTTGTGTTACATTACAACCTATAATTGTTTTCAAACAATTGGGTTTTAGTTGGAGTGACACTTCCATTGTTTGGTTTTAGTTGGAGTGACACTTCCATTGTTTGGTTTTAGTTGGAATGAATTTCAATTTTGATACTTGACAAATAAGATATTCCAAAATTTGTGTGACTCCAACAACATCTATAACATCCTGCGGGCATCATATTTTCCTCCCATAGTTTTAGATTTGGGTATCAACACAAAACACATACTTCCAACATCAACGCACCAATAATCAATGCCACCAAAGAAAAAATAAGGTAATTCCTACATTATTACTCTTACTTTCCCTAATCACTATTATATTTGTATTCTTATTTTCCCACACACTATACTAATTCTACATGAATTGAAAAAATGAGAGATAAGTGGCTTCTAAGGAATAAACCACACCACAAACCATCACGCATGCCCTACATAGTGAATTCTTAACCTCCAAGTGGGATATGCTAGTAATTTTGATATTTACAACACTAAGAGTGTTTCTTAGATCCTAATAAATGGTTTGAGGTAAATATCTAAGGTATTGGGCCTACAAAATACCTCTAGGGTTCATGAACCATGTGTTCTACCTTGTACCACTAGATGTGCCCCGAATAATGAATTTTTATCATATGAGTAAAACATGGTCATGATTTTGGGTATTCTCACACTGTTGTGAGAAATCTTACCTTGCAGACAGGTTAAGCTCCCCTTTGGACCAAGACCCCTATCTTTGGTCCAAATACATAAGTGAACAAGTGGTTACTACCTTCCCTATAGATCTAACTCAACCAATCAAGCAAGAGAGAAGAGTAATGTGGCGTACCTTGTTGCAATGCTCGTCCTCGCTGCTCCGATCCTTGGGCTTGGTCTCCAAGATCCTCAACGCAACTGAATTCCTACAAAGACTAGCAAATGAACTCTTACTCCTACTCTATATGATTATATAAAGGATATCTATCTATGAAGACCGAAATGACAGTAGACAAGAAAATTTAGAACACATGAACTTGAAGGGAATATGCCAAGTTTATATTAATTGGAAAGCCAAAAAGAGGCACTTACCTTGATCATGCAACTCTTCTTCAAGCTCTCCTCATCCATCCCTTGCATGAATGAACCAAGATCAAAATGATGATACTTCAATGGATTCCCTCCCCACAGGATCAAAGGTTTGACCCCTAAAATCTTCCTCCTCTCACCTTGAAATGCCCTCATTATATAGGATTTGGAAGCTTAACCACCATGGAGAAGATCACTCACTAGATCCACTAAATTGGGATCTCCAAGATTTTTAGGGATAAAATATCTCTCAAGGTTTTTAGGGAGAAAATACCTCTCAAGGATTTTAAGGAGAAAATATCTCTCAAGATCCATCAAGTTAGGATATTGGTTTGAGAAAATATCTCAACCATCCATGAGATTCTCAACTTCTCCTTAAGATTAGGAAACTAAATGTGAGGTGGATTATCACACTAAATTAATTTCCTTTTTATGAATAATAATGAATAATTCATGTGCACATAGTATTTTGACATTCATATGATATATTTTTCTTCCACATTGACTAGGGATTGTGATAAATGTATTTCATGGTGTCAAGGGGTTGCGACACTCGACAAAGTTAATGCGACACTAGGTGAGGTGCATATGACACTTGTGACAGTGCATGCGACACTTAGCAAGGTGCATACGTCACTTTGCACACTTGTGACACTCAAGTGTGTCATTTTGGTGTGTAACAGATGCCCCCTAAAGTGTGAGGTTAGAAGAGAAACCGATGGTCGGAACACTTTACAAATTATTTAATGCAAGGGTGTTGGAGTAGGAGAACCTGATAGAAGCTGCAAACAATCATCAGTCAATATACAAATATGTTCCATTTTCGAGGCATGTGTACCTATGCTTGGAATACAAGATGACTCAAAGCATGGCCACCGAGAAATACACTGCAGATCCATGAAAATAGTGACTAAGGATATGGCCACCAGATATATAATGTGGATCCATACCTCCATGACATGAACTGATCGCAGCCACGAAAAATACACAATGGAGCTACAGGATGACAAAGCATAGCCATAGATCAATACAATGTGGATCTATGTGACAATGTATATATCAGTAAGACTGCTAGCATGGTGATTGTACTGAAATCATTTACATGCTCAAATGATCTCCATCATATCCCGGGAAAAACACATAACATAGTGAGTGCCCAACCCACAATCTTCGTCCCGATACTGATGTGGTACAAATCTAGCCATGTGAATAGATGATTTGATGTCAAACATGGTAGAAACTACTTAATTACCGATCATTGAGGTAAATCGTTAACAAGTGCGAGGGAAATCACCAATAATGACAATGACTCCCAAGGTCAGTACATTCCAGTGAATGTGAATAAATGAGTTGAGGTCGAACATTCATGGAATCATCCGATTAGAGGTCAATGATGTAAACTTATTGTTGGAAGCGAGGAGTCCTGCCATTGAGGCATGCAGGTCCCAATGTACTAACTGGTTTTTAAGTCTAATTCTTGGATAACATGATGAACTCGACAAGAACAAACTCGTTGAAGGAGGGACATGATTTATCCGCCATCATCGACATGAAACTGACACATGAAAGTGATGTGAGATGGTGGATCGAATGAGTATGGATTGAGACATGAAACAAAAATTGGTAATACTGCAAATGGATGGTTTGAAGTGAAAATCCCCTTGAACATGATGAGGCACAATAAGTGACTTGGCAACATTTGACTCGACGAGTACCAAGAACATAATGTGAAAGAAAATAAGATCACTCTTCGACTGGAACACAAAAGTATGACACCACATAGATTTGGTATGACTTAGAGTCAAGTAGATTACCCAACTATATCATCAACCATGACGACCACAGGAACAAAGAATCATTCGAAGAAATTACAAGCTAGAGCAAAGATGTAAAACCTTTCCATAAATATGCTTTGATGAGAAAGCATTTTAAAGGGGAGGGAAATGTGATAAACATAAATATATAAAAATAAAAATAAATAAACAATAATTAATAATGAAAAGACATCATTATGAAAATACGTGTCTTAAGAAAAGGACACGATTCTTAGTAAAAAGGAACCCACCTAGGTATTTATACGAGGAACTCATTGTATTCATTCATATTCTATCATCTCATATATTTTTAATCAATATATTATTTAATCCATATGGATTTCTTTATATTCTTCCAAATATTTTGGGTATTTTATGTATGAACCAACTTGGTTCATCATATTAGGGTCAAACATTAGAGGATTATGTATCCCAACTCTCAATGACCCATTGAAATTTAACTTGAACTAACCCATCCTTAACCATGCACCTAACCCACACACATAACCTATGTATTGACTACACACATTGCCTAATCCACACAACTAACCAATGAAACTAAACCACACACATACTCCATGTGCCTAAACTACACACATAACCAAATAACATTATTGACGTAGGATTTAACCCATGCATGTAACCAATCCATTGAATCCCCACACTGATTCCTTTGGTCCCATCATATTGAATTTTTCTTTAGTCAACATTGGCTTAATGGGGTGACAATGAGACCCTTTTCATTTGAATAATGCATGAACTAACATTTTACTTGAGAGGAGAATTGTCACCAATGGTATGCAAGGTTTAGGTGTGTCTCTTATTTGCATCATTTATGTGAGTTAGGTTAGTTTTGTTATTTATGTGTTTGAATTCAATGAATAGGATGCACATGTGTGGGCTATGTCTTCATTATCTTCATAACATTGTCATCTCTCTAAGTCAATATTCTTCCCATCAATGTATGATAATCATGTTATTGATGTGAGTTGCTTAGGAAGATATACCCATTGTTTACAACCTTGCTTGGTTTTAGGCCTTTAGAGAGTTAGCGTTATGGGTTAAGGGTCAACATGTTTGTGTGTTAGTGGATTAAAGGCCCGTCCTAGCCAATTCAATTAATGCATCACAACCTTTTGCTCAAGAGGAGAATGGTTACCAATGATATTAATGGGTTATATGCATCAAAACTATATTTATAGGTGTCTTTTCACTTATTTGTTTGGCTATGTCGGCTAGGTGTGTGATAATTAGGTGCAAAGGTGCTTGAAACCACCACACAAGCCTTGCATTGGGAATATTTAGCTGACACGAGAGATATGCTCACCATTTTGAGGAATAACACACCAAAGGAGCTTTATGCCATAAAATTTCCTTTGGGATAATGGGTCATGCATGTGGCCCTTGATGACCCAAAAATGTGAGGTTTTACTGACAAATTGCAAGTTAAGTTTAATGTACTTTATGCATCGAATCGATAAGAATGCGAAACACATAAAACTTTATAACTTGTTGCAAAATAATAATTATGAATTTTACTTGATGCTCATAAGTGATTAAAGAGTTTAGCCATCATAAAACATGTTGCAAAATAAGAGATAACAACAAGCAAGAAAAAAGAAGTAGACACAAGAACTTGTTAAAAGAGTTCACCAAAAAATCTTTGGCTACATCTCCGGGCCCTCTTCCAAGTGGAGGACCTCTTTATTGCTCTTCAAATGCTCAAGTTCTCTTTACATTGGCTCTTTTCTGTTAAAAAAGACTTCTGATCTACCGTACAAGACCTCCTTGATTAGATACATACAAGCCTCAACAATCTCCTCTCAAAACATGACTCAATGCCTCTCAAAACATGCAAAATGAGCAAAATACACAAGTTGCTCCTCAAAATCCATGCATACAAAAAGTTACCTCTCAAGCTAAAAAAATCCTGGGTTATATATTTTTTAAGCCCAACAAGAGAAGCCCAACTTACCCTAAAGATATGGCCTCTTTTTGGGATCAAATCCCCCTCCAAATGGCCAAGAAATCCTAAAAAATACATATTTTGGGCAAAACTTTAGGCAAAAACCCACTTCTGCAACTAAAATTCAAAAATACACAGAGTATCCTCCTTTGGATTGGTGCACGCCCCTTTGAAGTGGTCATATGGGTTACATATGGCCAAGCGCGAACCCAAAGGGCTGCGTGCTGGCCTTAAACCGGTGATAGCTCCTGGATTTGGGGTGGATTTCACGTGACCAGAGCCCGATTGGGAGGACAAGCCCCCACTGATCGGCCCTCCATTTCCATTAGCTCCTGGGTGTGTTAGTGTGGGTGCATTTAAGTGACAGGTCTGTGGGCTGGGGCTAGCCCCGACCCCTTTCTGCCTCCGCTATGACTATTTATCCACCTTAAATGTTAGGTCGTGGGCTTGTATACACAAGTCCTATGTTTGGCGCGTTGACATTAGACCTGTCCATAAGTCTTCCCCCCTATCAGCAAGTCATGGGGTCCATTCTCATGAGTTACACAATTGTTTTACATATCCACCAACCAACTATGGGGTGCCATGTGGTAGCCCACGCCTAGGCCACGTGGCACCTCCACATTAACTCAACCATATGCCATGTGTCCGACATCTATTGGTCCACACTTGCATCACCTGCCCAGTTAGCACATCACATGTCGCCACCTACCTCTACCATGCCAACATAATGAATTTAGTTTGGTGATGTCATGCTGACGTCAACATTGACTTTTTGCCAGTTTGACCATTGACTTTTTGTCTGTTTGAGAATCCGATTAGAGTGCGATAACTCTCGCACATGGAGCCCGTTTAATAAAGTAAATATATGGTCAGAATTAGCGTGACGAGCTGGTTGCAATGAAATTGGTTTCATTCAATTCCGAGAACTTTTATGCTTGAGCATTTTCTGGACCTAGGGAGCCTCCTGGATCATTCCTCCCCACTTGGAAGCTTTTGGACCACCAAAAGTCTGGTTTTACTCAGGTAATAAGTGAGGGTACTGCCTCCCCACTTGTCCTGTATCATCCATCCTTTCTATAATGATCACCTGACTAATCATAACAAACATAAAAAATGAGATAACATTGTTTATCAAAGTAATCATCCCATTTATTGCACAATCATCTACATTCTTTGTCGCATTTAGCATCCATACACCACTGAATAGCAACAAACTAAACAACAATACTGAATATGCAA
Source organism: Picea sitchensis (assembly GCA_010110895.2). Taxonomy (NCBI): domain Eukaryota; kingdom Viridiplantae; phylum Streptophyta; class Pinopsida; order Pinales; family Pinaceae; genus Picea; species Picea sitchensis. The sequence continues at coordinate 116,947 of SNQJ01S0035202.1, read as the reverse complement.
ATGAGAATGAAAAAACATGCTTCCCCTTCTGAACAGGAACAATAATCAAAGTATGCAGTTGAACCTCATGCTGTGCTTCTGGTGACACTTCATGATTGTTTGAAAAATACTGAACCATCTCATGTTTAGCATCACTAACTTTCTGATTTGTTACATACATAGGTGTTAAAATTTTGCTTGCATTTACCATTCTTTTTAACTACCCTGTAGTTGCAAAAGATCTGTCAGTTTTCATGCGATGAGCATGAACAATGTACTCTTTCCCATCTTTCTTGAAGCAATATTTATTTTCCTCCCTATAGAATATGTCTTTTCTATCATAAAGGTATGGGCTTCCCAGGACAATTCCACATATGTCAAGTGGCACCATATCAAGCTCTACTTCATCAACATAATTAGAAGTTTTTGCAAACTTAATTTTACATTGCTTGGTTACTTGCAAATTATTATCACCACATATCCATCCTACTGGATATGGTCTAGGATGTGGCTTAGTTTCAAGTTACAAATTATTTACAACCTCTTCACTTATTAGATTGGTTTGTGATCCACTATCTACAAGAGTATCAACTTTAAAATTATTTGTTATGACCCTTATGTGGAAAAGTTCATTCATTTTACACTCATCATTTACAAAATCTGAATTAGAAGAGCTAGTACTTGCAACATAATTTACACCTTGAATTCCCATAGCTACAATTTTTGTCTCATCACCGGAGTCTGATCCCAGATCCACTTGAACTGTTGCAGTTGTAGTATTTTTTCTCCCTTGATTGGCATACTTCTTTGGCTTCAACTCAGGATGTAAGATCCAACAATGATCTTCATCATGGCCTACCTTCTTGCAATTCTTGCAAGTAGGCTTCTCCTTTCTTGATGTGGTTGTCTTCTTCTCTTTCTCTTTTCTTTTCCATCAATCCTTTCTTTGCCAAGTATCTGTAGAAACACTATCACCAACATTCCCTTTACTTGATTCAATGTGAATGGCTTGTACACACACTTCATCAAAGTTAAAAGGATTTAGCATAAGAATAGTGTGCTTGAGATAAGAATGTAAACCACCAATATATTTTAGGAGTGTCTCTTGTGTATATAAATGAATACCCAAATTTAATGCTTTCTTATGAAATTTTTGAGTATAATCTTGTACACTTTGACCTTTATCTTGCCTTAAACTTTGCCAATTCATCATTTCTTGTTGCATGTATGCTAATGGATAGAACTGTTTCTTCAATGCAGTGATAAAATCACTCCAGGAAGAGATTGTTTTACCATTTTTCTTGAGATCATATTTAGTTTTGATTTCCCACCATATGAGAGCCGTGCCTCCCAATTTTAGACATGCAAGTTGGATCTTTGTTTCATCATCAACAATCCTTTGTATCTTGCAATAGACTTCAAGCTGTCTAACCCAATTATCTAGCTTTTCTGCATCTAATTCACCATCATAAGTGGGTAAATTCAACTTTACATCTAGCTTAATAAATACATATCAGAAGAATGATGAGTTTTTTTAGATTGATTATCCTTGGAAGAATGTACACTTTCTTCACTGGTAGATGACGAGGATGAAGGAGAAGAAGGTTCTGAAGGTCCACCACCTCCAACTCCTCCTTCTGCTCTTACTGAAGATTCAACTTCTTCAACCTTTGGATTTCTTCGTTGACCTATTTCATGGTAAATTTCCTCTACCACGACTTTCATCAATTGAAATGCCTCAAAGAAATCATCCTCAGATGCAAAAGGACCTAGCTTCATTGGTGAAGACATCTCTTGTTTATGAGGTCTCCTTTGAATCATTGGATTAAGAGCCTCAAGTTGGCCTTCTCCTCGCTTGAGTTTGGCTATGGTGATCATCTAATGCTTGCAATTCCTGTCAAAACTTCAAAACCAAATGCTCTGATACCATAAACTTGATCAAAAAATGTGAGGTTTTACTGACAAATTGCAAGTTAAGTTTATTGTACTTTATGCATCGGATCAATAAGAATGCGAAGCACATAAAACTCTATAACTTGTTGCGGAATAATAATTATGACTTTCACTTGATTCTCATAAGTGATTAAAGAGTTCAACCATCATAAACCATACTACAAAATAAGAGAAGATAACAAAAAACAAGAAAAAATAAACAGACACAAGAACTTGTTAACAAAGTTCACCAATCTTTGGCTACGTCTCCGGGCCCGCTTCCAAGTGGAGGACCTCTTTATTTCTCTTCAAATGCTCAAGTTCTCTTTCATTGGCTCTTTTATGTTACAAAAGACTTTTGATTTTCTTTACAATATCTCCTTTCTTATATACATACAAGCCTCAATAATCTCCTCTCAAAACATGACTCAATGCCTCTCAAAACATGAGAAATGGGCAAAATACACAAGCTGCTCCTCAAAGTCCCTACATCCAAAAAGTTACCTCTCAAGCTCAAAAAGCCTGAATTATATATTTTTTAGGCCCAACAAGAGAAGTCCAACTTCCCTAAAGATCTGGCCTCTTTTTGAGATCAAATCCCCTCCAAATGGCCAAGAAATCCTAAAAAATACATATTCTGGGCAAAACTTTAGGCAAAAACCCACTTCTGCAACTAAAATTAAAAAATACACAGAGTATCCCCCTTTGGATTGGCATGCACCCCTTTTAATTGGTCATATGGGTTACATATGGCCAAGCGCCAACCCAAAGGGCTGTGCGCTGGCCTTAAACCGGTGATAGCTCCTAGATTTGGGGCAGATTTCATGTGATCAGAGCCCGATCGGGAGGAAAATCCCTCACCGATCAACCCTCCATTTCCATTAGCTCCTGGGCGCATTAGTGTGGGCACATTTAAGTGATAGGTCCATGGGATGGGGCTAGCCCTGACCCCTTTCCGCCTCCACTATGACTGTTTATCCACCTTAAATGCTAGGTCGTGGGCTTGTATACACAAGTCCTATGTTTGGCGCATTGGCATTAGACCTGTCCATAAGTCTTCCCCCCTATAAATAGGTCACGGGGTCGATTCTCATGAGTTACACAATTTTTTTACATAACCACCAACCAACTATGGGGTGCCACATGGAAGCCCATGCTTGGGCCACCTGGCACCTCCACATTAACTCAACCATAGGCCACGCGCCCGACATCTATTGGTCCACGCCTGCATGACCTGCTCAGTTAGCACATCACATGTTGCCAGCTGCCTCTACCACGTCAGCATAATGAAGTTATCTTAGTGATGTCATGATGATGTCAGCATTGACATTTTGCTAGCTTGACCATTGACTTTTTGTCTTTTTGAGAATCTGATTATAGTGCGATAACTCTCGCATACATAGCTCGTTTGAGAAAGTAAATATATGGCCAGAATCAACGCGATGAGCCGGTCACAATGGAATTGGTTTCATTCAATTCCAATAACTTTCATTTTTGAACATTTTCTAGACTTGGGGAGCCTCCTGGATCACTTGACCACCACACATGAATTGTGCTGGAACACATATCTTTTTATAGATTTAAGATTTTAAATAGATTTTATTTTCATTTAAATAAAAACAATGCGCGCTTGAGTCTCACCGTTGATGAAGTCTCACATCTAATCGAACGATCCTAAACTCTTAAAGGTGATGGAGCCGCCTACTCATTAAGGAATTAAATAACTAAAGGTTTCTTCCGAAACGTTAGGTTTCGGGGTTTCATGCTGCATGATAGTCCAACATGTAGTATTTCCAAAGTCCCGACATCTGAAATCACAAAATTGTCTTAAGTGTTAAACTGGGTTAATTTAGGGTGAAGAACAATTAACGATTAATAAATCTTATCGCGATTTCGCGTTTCGGGGATCCTAACATATAGAAATTATCAATATCCCGAGACCCGAAACCCCAAAATCTTTGAGGTTAATCATTATTAATTAAAAGCGTTAAACACAATTAAACTTAATTAATCACATCGCGATTTTTCATTTCGTAAGTTATAGCTCAGGCTATTATAAGATCTCCCGAGAGCCGAAATGCCGAAATTTACTTAATGATAAATATGATTAACCGATGCTTTAACAAAGATTATCTCTTAATTAATCCATCGCTTAATGATGACTTGGATAGATTCAAATTTCGTATGTGCTTTTCCCGAGCATGAGCCGCCAAAAATAAATGCCATCAATAATGCCTTTACGACAATCATTCCAAATAATATTTTTATCCACTGCTTGAATCCGATTCATTAAAGAAAGTAAATACTCCGTCAGTAAGGTATTGGTTGATCGATGCGATTAAAGGAAAAGGGATGTGAATTTGAATTTCATTATGTGTTTTACTAAGTAGCAAGTTTTTCTAGCTGAAGGATTTTACGCATTTCCTGTGGTAGATAAGAGAGTTCAAAGGCTTGATACCATGGCTCCACAGAAAGCACCTAAAGTGACTGGTGAAAGATTGAACCAGAACGCAGATGTTCTCTCCGACACCTCGCCTAGAAGCATAGACACCGTCAAATCCTAGACGCAAGTATTCAACATCTTACAATATGAATTGGTAAATTGCCTGGATGATTCAAGCGACAACGAGAAGGAGAACATATCTACCAAATATAAAATTGTAGCTCAGTCAGAGCTACAGAAGATAGCGACAAGGCCTAAGCTCTTACCCTACAATGATATGATCGATTGGGCATTGGACCACGTATATATCCCAACCAGTAATATTTTCAATTTGCAAAAGGTTGCAGTTGGGTCTTTCATGCCAGAACATCTATAGGTGATGTACAAATTGTCTCTGGTATCCAATTTCATTTACAATGCAAATTTCCTAGTAGACTTCAACAAGAAGGAATGCGACCAATATAGAAAAAACCTTTCTGATTTAATTAAAGACTGTTATTCTTGCCCCGAGAAGTTCAGAGCAAAATTCCATGGTATATACCCAGTTTCCGCACTAGAACCTCACATAATGTACATAGCAATGATGATGTGTAGGCTCTACAGGAAGGAAAACACAACTCATTTCGTTTTACCATAGGTACCTATTATACACACAGTAGCAGAAGGGTACTCTTTTGACTGGGCAAAGATATTGTCAGACAGTTTGGTTCAAGAGATTGCAAGATATTAGTCACTAAGACCCAAGGGGAAACCGACCCAATTTTTCATGTCGGCTTATATTATGGATGCCGTCTGTTTCATGACGCCTTTTCCGCTAATGGACTAGAGTTGGACTCCAAATAGTGCCGAACCCATACATATTTATCATTCGTAGCCTTGTGAAGAAAAGGCAAAAGACCTCTTTTATGAGATCTGCAACTGGGTAGTGGTGCCGATGCACATCGCCATATATGGCTACCCACCTCCCAGAATCTTTGAAAAAATTGTGACTAACCTGGGCAGAATAGAAGACTGGTACATCAAAGAACACTTCTCCTATATTAGGGTTTTTGGCTGTTCATTTCCTCCATATGCTCTGCCGCAATTTTTACCAGACCGACTAGTGTTCTGAGAGGTCGCACGACAAACTGTGCTCGGTGGGATTAGTAAGGAGCTCAAAGCAGTACATAAAAAGGTATGGCCCTCTTTTCCCCTGTAGATTGGTACATTTTATATACTGGATTTCGGTCACTCAAAAGTGGAGGCCACGGCCTTGGAAGAAACAAAGTTGGTTAACATTGAATTCAAGAAGCATGACCTGCAGAAGGTCATGGGTAATCACATGGCCAATTGAAATTTTAAAAGTTATGAACATGAAGATTCTCCTCAAGATGATATTTTTTGAGGAGAAAGATCCTATGCAGAGGTCTTGAGTCGGGTTCGAGCTCTGTCACTCAATAAAATGATTGAGTTTTACAATTTTCAGAGGCACCAAAAAAGTATCCTCCCTAAAGTGTTACAAGGAGGAACCCTGACGTCTCAATTTGCAAAATAAACAGAGACCCAAAGCTCAGAAGCAGTAAGCTCCAACAGACAAGAATCCCGGGAAATTTTGGAGAAGATCGAGGTGTCGAATCAAAAAGAATATATCCCATCAACAAATTTATCAGGTGACCAAGCCAAAGATCAAGTAGAGACACTGACAAAGGAGGGAGAAGAAGGAGCATTGTTTACACTAGATAAATCAATTACAAATGCGGTCGAGAAACAATCATCCAACGAAATTGGTAGCCCCGTCCAGTTCATCACACCGTTACAATTCACCAGAGGGAATCCAATGCAGAGGTAGTATTCATAGAGGATGTCACACCCATTTCGGTTGAAGAGTTGCCTCCTTCCAATTTCGTTTTTAGAAAGAAAAGGAAGGCTGTGGTGAAGAGAGAAATGCACCAAAAGAAAGGTCCAGTTGTCAAAAGACATAGGGTGCTAATTGTTGGAGAAGCCTTGGAAGAGGTAGACTTTGTTGAAGAAGTAACAGGTTCACTGGGGGATTTTGCAACAACCAACCAATTTTCAGTCAGAAATTTGAAAGAACAACTGAAGCAGAAAGATCTGCAAATAAGCCAATTGCATAATCAAATGAAGACTGTAGAAAAGAATGTCCAGAGTGAGGTCAACAAGGGATTCGAGCAGATTAGAGCTAGTGACAGACAATAAATACAACAACTCAAATCCAACCTCGAGGAGATGCACAGGAATATACAGGCGAGCCAAGGACGGGCCACCCAACAGGATGAGCTGGTAAAACAACTACAAGCCAAAGTTAGTTCCACTGAGAACATCGTTGTAGATATAACAGTGTTCCAAGCTTAGGCATTGGAAGTACGAAAGGAACTTGAAGCAACACAACAAAGCCTTCTCACTAAGGTTGAAAGTGTCCAAGATCATTTTTGGGTGATAGATCAAGCATTAAATAACATTTGTTTAAGAGAGAGAGAGAGGCTATTACTACTCGGACTACCTTCCAAGAAGAAGTTGTGTCGTCAAAAAAATAAGGAGTAGCTATGGCTTCCAGGTTGTCTGTTTCAGAATGAACCAGAGGTGATATAATACTAAAGACCTGGGAATCTAGCATAGCTGAAAGTAGGAAAATGGCTAAGGAAGTGAAGAAGTCTTGTGAAGAGGATTTCCACTCACTCAACAAAGAATCATTAGGCCTTGATAAATAAGATAGTGGAAAGCCTCTTCACAAGACTCCTTCACTTCCTTAGCCATTTTCCTACTTTCAACTATGCTAGATTCCCAGGTCCTTAGTATTATATCACCTCTGGTCCATTCTGAAATGGATAACCTGGAAGCCATAGCTACTCCTTCTTTTTCTGATGACACAACTGCTTCTTGGAAGGTAGTCTAGGCAGTAATAGCTTCTCTCTCTCTTAAACAAATGTTATTTAATGTTTGATCTATCACCCGAAAATGATCTTGGACAGTTTCAAAATTAGTGAGAAGGCTTTGCTGTGCTGCTTCCAGTTCCTTTCGTACTTCCAATGCTTGATCTTGGAACACTGTTATATCTACAACCATGTTCTCGGTGGAATTGACTTTGGCATGTAGTCTTTTTACCAACTCATTCTGCTGGATGGCCCATCCTTGGCTCGCCTGTATATTCCTCTGCATCTCCTCGAGGTTGGATTTGAGATGTTGGATTTCTTGTCTATCGCTGGCTCTAATTTGCTCGAAGCCCTTGTTGACCTCGCTCCAGACATTCTTTTCTACAATCTTCATTTGATTCTGCAATTGGCTTATTTGCAGATCTTTCTGCTTCAGTCGTTCCTTTAAATTTCTGGCTGAAAATTGGTTGGTTGTTGCAAAAGCCCCCAGTGAACCTACTACTTCTTCAACAAAGTCTACCTCCTCCAAGGCTTCTCCATCAATTAGCACCCTGTGTCTTTTGACAACTAAACCTTTCTTTTGGTGCATTTATCTCTTCACCACAACCTTCCTTTTCTTGCTAAAAACGAAATTGGAAGGAGGCAACTCTTCAATCGAAATGGGTGTGAGGTCCTCTATGAATACTAGGTCTACATTTGGATTCCCTCTGGTGAATTGTAACAGTGTGATGAA
>SNQJ01S0035202.1:79181-108980 GCA_010110895.2 Picea sitchensis | reverse complement strand
CAGAGGGGGTACCCCCCCTCTGCACTCCCCCGCGTGGAAGAGTGTACATACTTCTGGGGTGTAAATACTTCATGGGGTATAAACAAAGCTAGAAGCAAGGACCTATGAATCAGGAAGATAATCAGGCTCCACAACCAACACTATACTGCTTTGAGCTCCTTACTAATCCCGTCGAGCACAGTTTGTCGTGCAACCTCTTGGAACACTAGTCGTTTTGGTAAAAATTGCGGCAGAGCATATGGAGGAACTGAACAACCAAAAACCCTAATATAGGAGAAGTGTTCCTTGACATACCAGTTTGCTATTCTGCCCAGGTTAGTCACAATTTTGTCGGAGATTCTGGGAGGCGGGTAGCCATATATGGCGGTGTGCATCGACACCACTACCCAGTTGCAGATATCATAAAAGAAGTGTTTTTCCTTTTCTTCATAAAGCTTCGAATGATAAATATGTATGGGCTCGACACTATTTGGAGTCCAGCTCCAGTCCATCAACATAAAAGGCGTCATGAAACAGACGACGTCCATAATATAAGCCGACATGAAAAATTGGGTTGGTTTCCCCTTGGCTCTTAGTGACTGATATATTGCAATCTCTTGAACCAAAATGTCTGACAATATCTTTGCCCAGTCAAAAGAGTACCCTTTTTCTACTGTGTGTATAATAGGTACCCACGGTAAAAAGAAATGAGTTGTCTTTTCCTTCCCGTAGAGCGTACATATCATCATTTCTATGTACATTATGTGAGGTTCTAGTGCAGCAAGTAGGTATACCATGGGAGTCTTCTCTAAACTTCTTAGGGTGAGAATACCAGTCTTTAATTAAATCGGGAAGGTTTTTTCTGTATTGGTTTCATTCCTTCTTGTTGAAGTCTACTAGGAAATTTTCATTGTAAACGAAATTGGATACCAGAGACAATTTGTACATCACCTGTAGATGTTCTGGCCTGAAAGACCCAACTACGACCTTTTGCGAATTGAAAATAGTCCTGGTTAGGATATCTACATAGTCCAGTGCCCAACTGATCATATCATTGTAGGGAAATAGCTTAGGCCTTGTCGCTATCTTCTGTAGCTCTGATTGAGCAACAATTTTGTATTTGGTAGATAGGTCCTCCTTCTTTTTGTTGCTTGAATCATCCGGGAAATTTACCAATTCATGTTGTAAGATGTTGAATACTTGTATCTAGGATTTGATGATGTCTATGCTTCTGGGCGAGGTGTCAGAGAGAACATCTGCGTTCTGGTTCGAACTTTCACCAGTCGCTTTAGGTGCTTTTCGTGGAGCCATGGTATCAAGCCTTTGAACTCTCTTATCTGCCACATGAAATGCGTAAAATCCTTCAGCTGGAAAAACTTACTGCTCAGTAAAACACATAATGAAATTCAAATTCACATCCCTTTTCCTTTAATCGTATTGATCAACCAATACCTTTACTGACGAAGTATTCACTTTCTTTAATGAATCAGATTCAAGCGGTGGCTCAAAATCTTATTTGGAATGATTGCCGTAAAGGCATTATTAATGGAATTTATTTTTGGCGGTTCATGCTCGGGAAAAGCACATACAAAATTTGAATCTATCCGAGTCATCGTTAAGCGATGGATTAATTAAGAGATAATATTTTTTAAAGCATCGACTAATCATATTTATCATTAAGTAAATTTCGGCATTTCGGCTCTCAGGATATATTATAATAGCCTGAGCTATAACTTACGAAATGCGAAATCGCGATGTGAATAATTAAGTTTAATTGTGTTTAACCCTTTTAATTAATCATGATTAACCTCAAAGATTTTGGGGTTTCAGGTCTCGGGATATTGATAGTCACTATATGTTAGGATCCCTGAAACGCAAAATCGCGATAAGATTTATTAATCGTTAATTTTTCTTAACCCTAAATTAACCTGGTTTAACAGTTAAGACAATTTCATGATTTCGGATGTCGGGACTTTGGAAATACTACATGTTGGAATGCCATGCATCGTGAAACCCCAAAACCCGATGTTTCAGAAACAACCTTTAGTGATTTAATTCCTTAATGAGTAGGTGGCTCCATCACCTTTAAGAGTTTAGTATCGTTCGATTAGATGTGAGACTTCATCAACGGTGAGACTCAAGCGCACGTTGTTTTTATTTAAATGAAAATAAAATCTATTTAAAATCTTAAATCTATAAAAATATATGTGTTCCAACAAATTGTATGGGGAATCTTGATCGTTTAAATAGGATATGGTGCCCATTTCAATTTTTGAAACACTGTGGATGTTTCTCATGACCTAGTCCATTGTTATAGGTAAAATCCCGTGGTGAAAGGACATATGAATTGGATCTAATGATGACATAATATGTGTAGTACCCTAACCCATTATAAGAATCAATAAATAGAGAATATTTACTCTACAAGTGAGACATGGTCACCATTTAAAGGATTTATGCACAAAATTGTTCTTGAGGCACTTACAAAGGTTCTAGGCCCATCTATCATTTTCGTTCATCTCATATTGTTCATCGTGCTTGCCTCATTTTTCTTATATTGTTTGGCATTTGGTCATCTTGGTCAAATCATCTCAATGCACCACTCATCTTGATAACCCATAAATTTTGAGATATTTTAGATGAGATGATGCTTTATCTTCTAGTCTCATTTGGTTATGAATTGTTTCCTTTGGGCTAGTTTCATATGACCTCAAAAAAGTAAACTTGTGGAAAAATATCTCATTTTTTGACCATCTACTTGTATTATGGGAAAATATCCTATGAGGGATTTAATGTGCTCATATTGTCCCATAATGGGTTTGGCATTCAACTAGGTGAGTTTGAGTTGGATGGGTAATATATTTGAGTTGTTGGTGTGAATACTTGGGGTTTTATAGGAACCATGGTAGCATGGGGAGTTCACTTTGTTGACCAATATCTTATCACGTTCATTCATAAAGGGGGGTTTGTAATTGTGAAAAATAAAGTCAATATGGGGTTTGTACTCAGAAAAATAAAGTCAATATATTTAGGTACCGAGGGGGGTATGGGTATCGAGGGGTTTATAGGTATTGGGGGTTATAAAAATAGTTATCTAGTAAAAATAGGGGTTTCTTTAAATATTGGAAAGATGTCTTGGGAGGGAGGTCAAATAAAATGATTTTTGGAAGTATTTATCAATATGTAGTAAGATTATTAGAGGTATTTATCTAGGATTTTTGGAGTATCAATAGTCTTTGGATTATATTTCTTGTGAGAATATTTCTTTGATTTATCCAAGTGTTTTTGTTCTTACTTCCTGGTTGCTGAGATGAATTTGATTGGATCACATTCACTTCGAAGGTTTGAGCAGGAGCGAAAGTAGTTTTGGTGTCTGAAAAAGAACTTGCTTCTAGAGCAGGTCTTGACGGATCGTTCGACAAGCGAGGAGTGTGAGAGATCAGATCGTAAAGTGTGTTGAACTGGGAATAAACTAAGTCCAAATACCGTGTACGGTTGATATCTTTCTCCTTAGTAACAACATTTCCCATAACAACATCACAGGCAATGGGAGGCAAGAGAAAATTTGTAAACCAATCAACGAGGATTTGGTACATAATTGGATATTTAATCAACCGTCTCTACTATCTCCAGTCATGAATATGATCATATATGTGGGTGGAAGAGGATTGCTGGAGTGAGGTCAAAATTTTGGTACCGATCTCATACTGTATAGGAAACTAAAAATGTGTTAAGAAAGCCATGGCAAGAGAATTAAAGTCGACAAAGGAGTTATGAGGTAGTTCAATATACCATTTTGCTACTGCACCTGTAAGTGTTCTCTAAAAAAGCATACGACAGATGGAATTGTCCATCAAAGAGGTGGAACAACACCATAAATGGAAATTCATAACATGATTGTTAGGTTCTTCCCCAGGATTTTCGCCGATTTTCGGGATGTCGAATGGTAATTTGGTAGGGATTATGGGCCAAAATGGGGCATGTTGAATGGGATCATTTGTCAAATGCGATAGATCTGGAAGATCTAATGTAGCCAAGAATGGAAGCTGTCGGTTAGCCTGTGGATATTGGTGGTAACCATATGACCCCCAAACACCAGCAAGACCATATCTAGGTTGCGGCGAGATGGAAAAACTAAATGGTCCTCCCATATATATGGTGGCTTCCTGGGTTGTCCACCCATGTAAGGTGGTTGTCCTAGTTGTCCACACATATACTGTTACTGAAAAGATGGACCTCCTACGTAATGAGATTGACCTAATGGTCCCCCCATGTGTTTTGATTGAAGGGACTATTTCGTCAGAATCATGGGGTTTATGCATTGATAGGGAAAATTTCATTGTGGAGGAATGCCCTTCGGATTGGGTTGGCCCCACAAAGGATTAGAAACTCCTGGAAATGACTGTCCAAGATACAAGTTAGTGGTAGTAGGGATAGAAGGACTTGCAGGAGTAGCATTCCCCCAAGCTTGTTGATATTGCAACCATGTAGGTTTCCCCACAGTAAAAAGTTTCCCCGCAGATGAAGGTTTCCCTCTAATTGAAGGTTGGCCTCCCATTGAAGATTGACCTCTAATGTAGGGTGTACTAATTTGCGATGTGTGAGATGAAGGATAAGTAGATTGTGTAATCATGGTCATGTGAAAGACTTGACTGCCGACCATCTGATCGATGCGATGACCAAGTAAAGCACTAGGAATGTGCACATGTGGAAATAGTGAAGCATGAATATTACTTGACCCAGGCAGTTGAGTCGGGGTTACCTTAGTCAATGATGTTTCCAGTAAAGAAGAAGCACCGGTAGTAGCAACTACAAGATTTTTGGAAAAAGATGAGTTCCCAAATCCTTCATGAAAACCAAAAAGTGACGGATTCATGCCAAAATATTGTGTACTGGTGGATTTGGGCAGTAATTTGTAAGAAGAAAAAGCATCAAAATATATCGTGGATGGTGGATCATTGAGTGGTTGGCCAAGTGGATAAGTAAAATGAGGGTTGACGTAAGATGAAAGGGTTTCTACGAAGGTTGTGATCGATTCTTCTATGTGTTGGCCACTTCCAGGAGCTACGCTTCCGGTCTCATAAGGTTGATCTTCGATCATCCCTTCGTAAAAAACATTATGTTGAGGTTCTTGAATGTTAGGATCCATAGCTTGTATACTGTGAAATATTTGATCCTGAGGCTGACTATGAAATTCAAAGAAACACACTCCTAATAAAACTAAAATCAATCAACCAAGAAACAACAGGCTCAAGGATCTTCTAAAGATGGGATATCAAGCTGCCATCAAAGAAATGAGAAGCAATTACCGCAACCTCCACGTAACAACCCTTCTTGGTGCAATCAACCCTCATTTTTGTGGGGTCACCCTCCAAGGGTACTGAGAGTGTGATACAATATCTTCCCTAGGTATCGTGGGAATTCCCCCACAGTCACCTCAGTAGATATCTAGGAAAGGACACTAAGCTTACCAACTCGCAGTCAGCCTCCTGGCAGGTACAATCGAAAGTTGGGACCAAACGTATGGGAAGGATATCAAAGTCTGAAATTCTTCCAGAGGATTGAGGACAAGTGGAACAGTAGAGTCCAAAGGATCCCAAACAGATTTGGAGTTCACTAAGTATCGATACTAAATGATTTAGTGACACTTCAGGAAGAATACCTAGTATACACTCTTTGGAGGGGTAATCTTTGCTACTCTTCTGCACACGACCTTGTGTTTACCCATGTGTTAGAGGGGGTTCCTGACTATGCTTATACGAAAGTTGGATTTGTACACTCTTTAGTGCTCTACACTCTGTTTGGTAGTCTTGGACAATTTACTCACTTTTCCTAGTCCAAAGACCCTAATCTTGTGCTATTATTGGTGTGATAAAACCAAAAAATGTTCTAGTTGATTTTATTAGTGCGTGGTTTATTTTAATGGTTTTTACTCAAAGGGTTCACAAAGATAAAAGTAATAATGCGAGAGAGACTCGACTCCAATAGAATGCAAAAGAATGAGATGCAATACGTTCTTTTTGATGAGTTCTATGTATAGGAAGGATAAGAGGTCTATTCTTCTTAACACAATTAATAACTCAAAACGATGCAACTTTTAATTTCTGGGATCAATATGATGCCAAACTACCAAGCAAATGTTTCTGAAAACCAAAATGCACATGCAAAACTAGATATTTTTCCAAACATATACCAAAACAAATTCCTAAAGAATGCAAATTTTCTTTGTTCAATTATGTATGCAAGGATATATGCAAACCTTTCTGCTTCTTAAATTTCAAATGAAATGAAAGATATCTATGTTTGACACAAATAAATACGAGGGCAAAAAGCAATCAAACAAAGCGCACTAAAAAATGTTGAGAAATGTGCATTTTTTAGCATGTGAGAAAAATCCTCAAGAAATGAGCAGCAAGAAATAACATTCAAGGCTGGGTTGTGGTAAACAAGAGAGTCCTAATCATCCATAAAAGAGAGATGTTTCAATTAAAGACAAATGGGCTAAAAACCAAGCAACCTTTGCAAACCCTAGTTGATAAAAACTCCTAAACAATCAAGCAATTTGAAATCTTTGTGAAGCGAAGATCAAAGAGCTGAAAAGAAGGATTAACTGAGGGGTATAGTTAACCCAAGGGGATCACAACTAGGAGATATTTAAAACTCAAAGAAGGAAATAAAAATGAGTGATAAATGTCAAATTCTTAATCAAACAAAGTCAAAGACAGATCAAGAGACTCTAGGATAAATTCCTCTCAAAATAAGACTGAGAAAAGCAGGGCATAAAGAGGCAAAAACACCAAAAAAGGGAGACTAGCGCCCCTGTTCTCAAAGAGATAGAGCGTTATGGCTCCCCCTAGGAGGCTTAGGGGGAGTGCCAGTAAGCTAATGGAGCCCTATAGCAGGCTTAGGGAGAGCTCCAGTCAAGCAGATGGAGCCCCGATGTGAACTGCAGAGGAGTGCCAGTTTCTGGAAAAGTTAAAAAAATGGCTTCCATAAGCTCAAAATCAGCAGAGACTCAGTCAATGGCTCTGTAAAATCTTCATTGAGGAAGAGGGAAGGGGAAATAGATCAGAAATAAGCATCAAACAAGCAATATCTAATCATAAGAAAATGATTCAAGATAAAAAAGAGGAAAAACTAGTCAAAGTCCTTCCCCAGTGGAGTCACCATTTTTCTGTTGTGAGAAATCTTCCCCTGCAGACAGGCTAAGCTCCCCTTTGGACCAAGACACCTATCTTTGGTCCAAATACATAAGTGAATAAGTGGTTACTAATTTCCCTATATATCTAACTCAATCAATCAATCAAGAGAGAAGAATAATGTGCCCTACCTTGTTGCGATGTTTGTCCTCGCTGCACCAATCCTTGGTCTTGATCTCGAATCTCCTCAACACAACTAAAGTCCTGGAAAGACTAGTAGATCTATCTATGAATACTAAAATGAAAATAGACAAGAAAATGTAGAACACATGAACTTGAAGAGAATAGGCCAAGTTTATATTAATTGGAAAGACAAAAAGAGGCACTTACAAATCATGTTTGACGATGCAACACTTCTCCAAGCTCTCCTCATCCAACCCTTGCACGAATGAACCAAGATCAAAATGATGATACTTCAATGGATTCCCTCCCCCCAAGATCAAAGGTTTGACACCTAAAATATTCCTCCTCTCACCTTGGAATTCCCTCATTATATAGGATTTGGAGGCTTAACCACCATGGAGAAGATCACTCACTAGATCCACTAAATTTGGATCTCTCAAGGATTTTAGGGAGAAAATATCTCTCAAGGATTTTAGGGAGAAAATATCTCTCAAGGATTTTAGGGAGAAAATATCTCTCAAGGATTTTAAGGAAGAAATATCTCTCAAGATCCATCAAATTAGGATATTGGTTTGAGAAAATATCTCAACCATCCATGAGATTCTCAACTTCTCCTTGAGATTAGGAAAATAAATGTGAGGTGGATTCTCACACTAAATTGATTTTCTTTTTATGAATAATAATGAATAATTCATGTGCACATAGCATTTTTACCTTCATATGATATATTTCTTCTCCACACTGAATAGGGATTGTAAGAAATGTATTTCATGGTTTCAAGGGGTTACGACACTAGACAAAGTGAATGTGACACTAGGTAAGGTGCATACGACACTTGTGACAGTGCATGTGACACTTAACAAGGTGCATATGTCACTTTGCACACTTGTGACACTTAGGGTGTGACACTCAAGTGTGACATTTTGGTGTGTAAAACACACCACATGGTCTAGGTCCAAAAGATAATGTCTTGGGCCATAAAATTTTCTTTTGGGACTAATGGGTTATGCATAGGGATTTGGGCCATCATGAACACCCTACATAGGAAATATTTATTATAAGTAGGACATGGTGGTGATAACAAGGTTTGAAATAAAAAGGATAGTTTTTAAGGAAAACAAGATAGTATGTAGACAAAATTTACGGTCTAAGGCTATTCCAATGCTCTTTAGGGATCGTGGGGCATAAACGTTCCTAGGATTTCCACATAGGCTCTACAAAAGGAATCTTTATCATGTAATTGAGAAATGGTGGCCATTTTGAGGACTAGGACATAAAGGATGGTTCCTAGGGCCTCTTCCATAGTCTAGGGCCAAAATTTATGGTCCAAGACAATATTATTTTCTTTTAGGCCTCGTTTTGCATATGTGGGGTACACTAAGGATGGTTCTTGAGAGTAAGGCATGGTTTTGGATCATAATCTAGGGCCTTTGTTAGTCAAGGAGTTGTTTTTTAGACGTTTTGTAACACCTCGTTTTCCCCCAAGGCTGTAATTATGTTAAGTTTACATTATTTATGCTATGAAACATGTGACTATGTTTAATTTAATAAAATGACCAAACCATGACTGAGGAGGAACAACCTTGACAATATTGGCCATGATGCACTAGAGGAAGTTTACGGAGCAGGGGTTGATTGAATGATTGAGTGTAGAAGAAGTTGAAGTGTATTAGTGAATAAAATAGGAAGCTTGTCTAACAAGCTTACTTATGCTTGTTAAGCATAAAATCACACCTTTAGCGTACCAGACCTGTGCAGATCCACGTGACCAATAAAAGAAGTTGCAGGAGTGGTTGGAACAATTAGTGAATGTTGGTAGTTGACCCTTGAAGAAGGCAAGGGCCAATTAAATGATTCGACAACAAGACTCCACAGACTTGCCTCTTTGGAGTGAGAACCACATATTGCAGCTGGCGTCTACAGGAAGCCACAATATTCCTGAGGGGAATGGAAAGAAGAAGAGAACATATAGGAGAATGCATAGCGATCTAGAGAGAACAAGCAGAGCTTGTGAGTGCAGAGAACGAGTGAGTTGGAAAACACAACGCATGAAGATGTTCCAGAACACTGATTGAAGAGAGAGAGGAGAAGACAAGATTTACTTGAAGAAAATAAGAAGCTTTCCTAACCTATTGATGACCACCCTAGACAAAGAAGACCCGTATCTTGATTTGAAGTGAAATTGGGCTACAAATTGGTGCTTACTCGACAAAAATTGACATTGCTAAGGGGAGGTCATTTAGGGACTGTTTAGCAGAAAAACTACTTGATAAACCTGTATACACCCCAAGCTCAGTGGGACGTGGGAAACTTCTGTTTTGTCATAGGGGGAAGGAGAGTAACCTCCCAGTATCATCATAAGCTTGGAACCTGACTGAGTTAATTTTCCCTAGTGGTATCATGGCTTGGCATAAGGGTGGCATACTGTAGGAAGGCACTCTACAATAAAGCCTAAGGTTGGGAGGAAAGGTGTCCTCCCTCAGTCAATTGGTATTGGAAAATTTCCTTATCAGATAAGTGTTTAACTTAGCTTGTTATAAATTGAATATGAAATATATTTGTATCCAAATGTCTGATACCATGGGAAATGGAAATGCTTACAAATGATTTTGCAGAATCTATGAGAAATTGATTATGTTACTATGTAATTTAAATTATGTGTCAATTTGTGAAACTGAATGAGTGTATATTGTTGTATCCCCTAAGACCTTGAGTTGTTGAGGAAAATTTGCAAGATATGGACAAAAACATCATTCAATCAGTGATGGGGTGACTTGTAACCTGGGAAATCCTTTGTGAGGAAGAGAGGACCTCGAACCTTGAGAAAAAGAACTCCAATATGTTGAATAGAGATTGTAAGATCTATAAGGCCTTATGCATTCATGAGTTTGAGAGACCAACTATGGACAAAGAACGCTAATAGACCTTAACATGCATGGATGGAGCTTGGCAGAATGCAAAAGAATGACTAAGTATCAATATGTGGGATAACTAATCGAGAAACCATGAGATGAGTCAGAAGAACTTACAACTATCAATTGGGTGGGATGAGTGAATCTCAACCCTTCATAGATAAAGGTCTATCGTCAGGTATGACCGAGAGCCAGAACTTGCAAAATTTCAGCGATGAAAATAAAGGTCGGAGGGAAAATGACAATCATCGATCTAGTCAAGATGATAAGGGGAAATCCACGACATCAATGCTACACACTTCGTCATCGATGATAAAAAATGGGAAGGAGAAGTTTCACCAAGGAAGTGCTGATGATTTAGTGGCACAAGGATTGACGAGAACTGTCGATTTGTGCCTAAAATGAGTGTATTCTCCACCGTCAATCTTTGGGAGATCACACTTAGGTTAGGAAGGAGGATGAAGATGTCATGATGATGTGGCATGCCAACATGGTAGTGCATGTGAAAAAATGGTGACATGTGTTACCATAAGATTGATTAATGGGACTAATTTGGTTTAGATTAGGCAAGGAGGCTCTTTGAACCTTCGTTTTAGTGGTGGTCATCAAATCTAGGAGCCAATGGTTTTGGATTGTTGAGTCTCTAGGACTCTTCGTCGAAAGTAAGGGGGATGGTAAGTTAAATGCCATCTATAGAGTGCCAACGATGAAATAGGCTGAGACCATTGATGGTCGTTGATATCATCGAGGATGTGACGACGAGATATTGAATCTTGATCCTTATGCATTGTCATCTGGCTTAGGAGTCAAACATGTAGGGTGTTGGTTAGGAGTACCAAAATCGACGAAAATGATAGGAAATATGGACTGTTGGTCGGCGAGGAGTGAATAATTAATCTCAATCATCAAACCATTGTAGGTCCCCCTAATCCCTTTAATGAATGTAAAAGAAGGGACGAGTTTTAGCTCGCGGGTAAGTCATAATCGCCAATTCACCCAAGACCATAGGATGAGAAGCCTTAAGACCATCATATATGGAACATGGATGAAAGGCGAACCATGGTTGGGGCAGTCATACTGGGTAGTTGGAACTTCTCCAAAATGAAGTTCAGTGATGATGATAGACTTATGTGGATAGAAGCTCCACAATGGCGAGTTGTGCGAGCGCTACGTCGACACCATGATGTTGCTACGCTGTAGGGCATGAGTGATTAAGTGCCACGTGGATGTGACATGATAGTGTGTTGGATTCTAACCTTGTGAGTTCGAGAAACCATAGAAGGACATAACCATTTGTCCCGAACTTGAAATTAAGTATAATTGTAGTCGTTGGAAAGCTCTTGATGAGCCCAAAGCGAAGGTGTCGTTAAGGAGAGGTATTGAGATAGTTGAAGAAAGAAGAAATGTTAATGCTCCACTCCTTAAAATTTTAACTAGGAGGTTAGGTATGTTACAAAGTGGTATTAGAGCTCAGTTCAAACTCTAGGCTTAAATGGGTCACCAAGACCACCTAAAATTAAAAAAAAAAAGGATTTTCTTTGTTACTTGGAATGCTTATTTTAAGTGCTGAAGTAAAATGCTAATGATAATTGTTGTTTTGACATGTAAGACGTGTTGGAAGGTCATGATGGTGAATGGTTTTTGCAATATGGATGACACCTCACACCTCAGAGATGAATAATTTGATGGTCGGAGGAATAGAGAAACCCCTCCAAATTTGATGGACACCATCAGAAGTACGAAGGTAGACAATAACATACTTATAAGAGCTCAGGATGAACTTACAGAGTTGAATGCAGATCTATTGCAGAGATTGTCTGAAATTCAAAAACATATGCAACAAGGCCCTAACAGTGCATAATTACAACAATCAGAGAGGTTGAAGACCCCTTCAAATGCCAAAAAGTATGGAATTACTCACAACGATGCGCGAAGGAGTTCTTCTAGAAGGAAGCTCTGTGATGATAAGAAAGGAAAATTGAGTGGAAGTGTTTCCACAAAGTCATCTATTCTGCAAAATACTTCGACAGAGCAGTCTAGCAGTGGCACAAAATCCAACTTTCCTAAAAAGAGAATGAGGAAAAATTCTCAGAGATCCCTAACTGAATAATTTAAGAAGGCTAAGCCACCTACCTTTGATGGAGAGATAAAGAAAGGAGAAGAAGTTGAAGCATGATTGTTTAGTTTGAAGAAGTACTTTCGAGTACATAATTATTCTGAGAATACCAAGGCAAGGATTGCAGTATTCGACCTGAATGGAGGAGCTTCCATCTAGTGGGAAGATCTCAAGGAATCAAAGGCTTGAAGGAAATCAAGTTGACTTGGAAACAATTTGAGAAGTACTTCTGTAAAGCTTACTTATCTAAAAAGTATTATGACGAAAAAATAAAGGAATTCCATGAGCTTAAGTTGGGACAACTTACCATGGATTCATACACTAAAATATTTATGGAGTTGTTGAGGTATGTTCCCTACCTCAAGGATGAGAATGTGAGAATCCAACATTTTCTCAGTGGGTTACCGTAGTCCTACCAAGATTGAATTGAGTTTGAGAAACCCAATATTCTAGAGGACACTATTCGAAAGGACAAATACTATTATGACCAGTCTAAACCCAAGCATGAATCTTAAAAGGATTGGAGGAGGAAGGACAAGAGTGAATTTTAGAAGAAGAGATTCAAGCCACCCCCTCACAATAATTGAGGAAAAGGTTCAAAGTGGCGTCAACCAAGTAGGAGCGTGCATCAGTAAAATTTCCCATGTCAAATTTGAAATAAACTAGTAGACCAAGCAAGAGAAGGAATAGAGGAGCCAAAGAAAGGACCTTTACAATGCTGGGGATGTGGAGAGCCACTCCTGTTGAGGGATATCCCCCATAGGTAACATGACAATATAAAGGCATATAATGTGCAGGAGGCAACTACAATCAATGACGTGGCCATAAGTGTGTCAAGGATTTACGTAGTTGTAGAGAATCGACAAGCAAACCACCAATCCTCTGTGGTGGAATTGGAAGGTATTATTACTGAACAACCAATATTTGTTTTAATTGACCCATGATCTAATATTTTTTATGTTTCTCATCGAGTAGTTGAGGCATGCTCATTATAGAGGAAGAAGCATGCTAAAGCATGGCTAGTTCAATTAGCCACTAGAACAAAGAGGAAAGTGGCTAAGGTAGTCGAATCTTTTCCAATTGAGATGGATGGAATGCATACCCAAGCTATTTTGAACATCTTACCCCTAGGCTCATATGACGTGTTGTTGGGTATGGATTGGTTAGCTGCCCATAAGGAGAAATTAAATTGTTATGATAAAATTTTGGAATGTAAAGATGAGAAAGGCAATGGAAGGATTTTTCAGGGTATCCGAAAGCCAGTTTCTATGAGGCAAATATCAACGTTGTAGCTTAAGAAGTTTATCAGAAAGTGGTTTCCCTTATATGTTATACAAGTGTTGAACTCAACAAAAATAAATGAGTTGAAAGTTAAAGGCCACCGACTGCTATGGGAGTTTATATATGTATTTCCAAAAGAAGTGTCTGGATTACCTCCGAAAAGAGATCATGACTTTTCAATAGATATGGTACTTGGGGAAACACCAACATCGAGGGTGCCTTATAGGATGAGCATGTCAAAGCTGATAGAGCTAAAGGTGCAGCTAAAGGAACTGTTGGATAAAGGAAACATCATACCGAGAGTGTCCCCATGGGGAGTACCAAACCTGCTTGTAAGGAAGAAGGATGGTACCTTGAGACTGTGTGTAAATTATAGGCAGTTGAACAAGATGACCATCAAGAAAAATACCCTTTGCCTAGGATATATGATCATTTTGATCAGTTTAGGGGAGCTGAAATATTCTCAAAGATAGATTTAAGGTCGGGATATCACCAAGTCAGAATCAAGGATGAGGACATCTACAAGACAACCTTTAGAACAAGGTATGGGCACTATGTGTTTGTTGTGGTACCTTTTGGACTTACGAATGCACCAACTANAATATTCTCAAAGATAGATTTAAGGTCGGGATATCACCAAGTCAGAATCAAGGATGAGGACATCTACAAGACAACCTTTAGAACAAGGTATGGGCACTATGTGTTTGTTGTGGTACCTTTTGGACTTACGAATGCACCAACTACATTCATGTGCTTGATGAATAGTGTGCTCAGTAAGTATTTAGACAAGTTTGTCTTAGTGTTTGTGGATGGAATTTTTGTGTATTCAAAGAACCAAGAGGAGCATGAAGAACACCTCATAATGGTGTTACAGGTGTTAAGAGAACACCAATTATACACCAAGTTCAACAAGTGTGATTTCCATAAAAAGGAAATACAATATCTAGGCCATGTAATCTCAGCTGAAGGAGTGGCAGTAGACCTTGAAAAGATCAAGGAAATTATGGATTGGCCTACCCCTAGAAATGTGACAAAAGTGAGATCCTTCATGGGATTGGATGGATATTACAAGAGGTTCAAAAAGGGATTTTCAAAGATCAGTAATCATATTACCTCATTGCAAAGAAAAGGAAAGAAGTTTGTTTGGTCACCAAAGTGTGAAGCTAGCTTCCAACAGCTGAAGCATCTATTAACTAGTGCACCTATTCTAAGGATTGTGGATCCAGAAACGGATTTCACAGTCCACATAGATGCTTGCAAGGAGGGACTCAATGGAGTTTTGATGCAAGAAGGGAAAGTTATTTGTTACGAGTCACGAAAATTAAATGAACATGACCAGAAGTATGTTACCCATGATCTAGAACTTGCAACAATTGTGCATGCATTGAATATGCGGAGGAACTACCTTCTCGGGAGGATATTTATCCTCACGATTGACCATTTTGGTTTGAAGTATTTATTTGATTAACCGATATTGAATGCTAGACAGGCCCGATGGATGACGTTGATTAATGAGTTTGATTTTTAAATCAAACACATAAAAGGAAAAAAGAACAAAGTATTATACACACTCAACCGAAGTGTTCAACCAATACACTTAGCAACAACAAGTGTAGGAGAGTCAGACATTCAATAGAGGATTAAAACACTCTTGCAGAAAGATGAGTTCTTCAATCAATTAAAATAAAGGTTATGACATGAACCTAGAGAAAAGAGGTATGAAGGATATCAACTTGGGGTTGATGGCTTATTGTTGTACAACAATCGACTGTACGTTCCTAATTCAACGGGTTTGAGGTGCTTGATCATGGATGAATCCCACAGGAGAGAATATGTAGGTCACCCTGGGTACCAAAAAATGGTGACAACAATTAGACAACTATATTATTGGCTTGGAATGAAACAAGACATTTCCCAATATATTGCAAAGTGTTTAGAGTGCCAACATGTGAGAGTTGAACATCGACACCCTATTGGACTATTAAATCCCTTACAAATTTTAGAGTGGAAGTGGGAAGTGATTTCCATGGATTTTATCGCAGGTCTACCTAAGACAACCAAATAACATGATGCAATCATGGTTGTAGTGGATAAGTTGAGCAAGGTAGCTCATTTTATTCCTATAAAATCTATTTTGAAGGCTACGGATGTTGCCGATGTTTTTATGAGAGAAATTCTAAGAAGAAACGGTTTGCCCAAAACCATAATCTCAGACATGGATGCTAAGTTCACCTTAAATTTATAGAAAGGCTTGTTTATGGGATTGGAAACACAATTGACATTTAACACGACCTACCATCCTCAAACAGATGGTTAGACCGAAAGTGTGAACAAAGTGCTAGAAGACATGTTAAGGATGCATGTTATGCACCAACTCAAACAATGGGAAGAGTGTCTACCATTGATAGAATTTGTGTATAGAAATGGTTATCAAGAATAATTGAAGATGAGCCCATTTGAGGTTTTGTATGGAAAAAAGTGTAGAGTTTCGATTAGTTGGGACAATCCAGTGGAAAAAATCACACTTGGACTAGAATTGATGAAAGATATGGAATAAGATATGGTCAAAATAAGGCAAAAACTGAAGGTTGTCCAAGATAGACAAAAAAGCTATGCTGATAACAAGAGAACCCACAAAGAATTTAAAGTGGGAGACCATGTGTACCTCTGAGTGAAACCCAAAAAATATTCCCTGAGAATGGGGATGTGTGCTAATTTGGATCCCCAACATTGTGGATCGTTTGAAATCTTAGAGAGAATAAGACGAGTGGCATACATACTTGCCTTACCACCTATTATTAGAGCTCATAATGTATTCCATGTGTCTTTGTTAAAGAAAAATGTGCATGATTCTAATAATGTTATTGATTGGATTGTAATACAAGTGGAACTAGAAGGACAATTCTAGCCCGAACCCCAACGCATCCTGGACAAGAAAGAAACAATGCTCTAGAACTGAGCCATCGTGCAAGTCAAGGTTCAATGGAAGCATTTTGGAACCGATGAAGCTACATGGGACCTAGAAGAGGACATGAGATAGGCATACCTATTTTTGTTTGTTGTATAAATGTATATACATGGTGTTTTAAACACCGAGGACGATGTTTCTTTAATGGGAGGGGAGTGTAATGCCTCGTTTCCACGCGAGACTATAATTATGTTAAGGTTACATGATTTGTGTTATGAAACATGTGACTATGTTTAATTTAATAAAAACACCAAACCATTGACTAAGGAGGAACAACCTTGAAAATATTGGCCATGATACACCAGAGGAAGTTGACGAAGTAGGGGTTGATTGAATGGTTGAGTGTAGAAGAAGCTAAAGTGCATTAGTGAAGAAAATAAGAAGTTTGTCTGACAATCTTACTTATACTTGCTAAACATAACCTCATATTTTCAACGTACCATACCTATGCAGAGCCACGCAACTGATAAAATAAGTTGCAGGAGTGGTTGGAACAATTAGTGAATGTTGGCAGTTGACCCTTGAAGAAGGAAAGGACCAATTAAATGATCAGATAACAAGACCCTGCATACATGCCTCTTTGGAATGAGAAACACATACTGCAGGTGGCATATGTAGGAAGCCACGATATTCCCTAGGGGACTGGAAATAAGAAGAGAACACATAGGCGACTACAAAATGATCTAGACAGAACAAACAAAACTTGTGAGTGCAAAGAATGAGTGGGTTGGAAAACACAGTGCACGAAGATGTTCAGGAACACTTTTTGAAGAGAGAGAGGAGAAGAAGAGCTTTCCTTGAAGAAAATAGGAAGCTTTCCTAATTTGTTGATGACCACC
Organism: Picea sitchensis; assembly: GCA_010110895.2. Lineage (NCBI taxonomy): Eukaryota > Viridiplantae > Streptophyta > Pinopsida > Pinales > Pinaceae > Picea > Picea sitchensis. Next base: position 91,563 of record SNQJ01S0035202.1, on the reverse strand, counting down.
TTGAACAGAGAAGACCTGGATCTCGAGCCGAAGTAAAATTGGACTAGAACTTGGTGCTTACTAGACAAAAACAAACACTGGCAAGGGGAGGTCCTTGAGGGATTGTTTAGCAGATAAGGGACTCCCTTGTGTAGAGGAAATCCGGTTGAGAGACCACTTGATAAACCTGTAGAGACCTTGAGCTCAATGGGAGGTGGGAAACTTTTGTTGTGTCAGAGGGGGAAGGAGAGTAACCTTCCTAGATAATCATAAGCTTGGAACCTGGCTGAGTCAATTTCCCCTAGTTGTATCATGGCTTGGCATGGGGGTGGCATACTGTAGGAAGGCACTCTACAGTAAGGTCTAAGGTTGGGAGGAAAGGAATCCTCCCTTAGTTAGTTGGTGTTGGAAAATTTCCTTATCATATAAGTGTTTAACTTAGCTTGTTAAAAATTGAATATGAATGATATGTGTATGTAAATGTCTGATACCATGGGAAATGAAAATTCTTACAAATGATTTTGCAGAATCTTTGAGAAATTGATTATGTTACTATGTCATTTAAATTATGTGTCAAATTGTAAAATTGAATGAATGTAGAATTTTGTATCCCCTAAGACCTTGAGTTGTTAAGGAAAGTTTACAGGACATGGAAAAAATATCATTCAAACAATGATGGGGTGACTTGTAACCCGAGAAATCCTTTGAGAGGAAGGGAGGACCCCGAAATCTGGGAAAAAACACTCCAATCTGTTGAAGTGATCTTGTAAGATCTATAAGGCCTTAAGAATTCATGAGGTTAAGAGACCAACTATGGACATATAGCACTAGTAGACCTTAAAATGTTTGGATGTATCCCAATGGAACCCATAAGAATGACTAAGTCTCAATCCATGGGTTAAGTAGTCGATGAACCATGAGATGAGTTAGAAGAAATTACGACCATTGATTGGGTGGGATGAGTGAATCTCAGTCGTTTGTCGATAAATATCTATCACAGGTATGAAAGAGAGACAAAAATTGCAAAAGTTCGATGATGATGATAAAGGTCGAAGGGAAAATGACAATCGTTGATCTAGTCAAGATGATAAGGGGAAATCCATTCCATTGATGCTATGTGCTTCGTCATCGACGATAAAAAATGGGAAGGAGAGGTTTCTCCAGGGAAGTGTCGATGATGTAGTGGCACAAGGAATGAAAAGAAATGTCGTTTTGTGCCTAAAATGTGCGTATCCTTCATCGTCGATCTTTGGGAAATCACACTCAAGTTAGGAAGGAGAATGATGATGTCATGATGACGCAACATGCCAACTTGGAATTCCATGTGAAAAACTAGTGACAGGTGTTACCAAAAGATTAACCGATGGGACTAATGTGGTTCCCATTAGGCAAGGAGGCTCTTTGAACCTTAGTTTTAGCGGTGGATGTCAGATCTACGGGCCAATGTTTCTGGACCGTTGATTCCCGAGGCATCATGGTTGGAAGTAGGGGGGGATGGTAAGTTAAATGCCATCTATAGAGTGCTGACGATGAAATAGGCTGAGACTATTGATAGTCATCGATCTCATCGGGGATGTGACAATGAAATATGGACCCTTGATCCTTATGCATTGTCATCACGCTTAGGAGTCAAACCTGCAGGGTGTTGGTTAGGAGTACCAACGTCGGCGAAAAGGATAGGAAATATGGGCCATTGGTCAATGTGAAGTGAAGGATTAATATCAACCATCAAACCATTGTAGGTCCCCCTAATCCATTTAATGGATGTAAAAGAAGGGACGAGCGTTAGCTTGCAGGTAAGTCAGAATCACCGATTCACCTAGGACCGTAGGATGAGAAGCCTGAAGACCGTCGGATCTGGAAAAGGGTTGAAAGGAAAACCATGGTCGAGGAAATTAGAATGGGTAGTTGGCACTTTGCGGAAATGAAGTTCGATGATGATGATAGGCTTATGTGGATAGATGCTCCACAATGGAAAGTTGGGAAAGTGCTATGTCGGTGCCACAATGTTTTTGTTCTGGAGGGCACAAGTGATGAAGTGCCACATGGATTCCATGTGACAATGTGTTGGATACCGAAATTGTGACTTCAAGAAACCATAGAGGCCATAACCATTGGTCCCGAACTCGGAATTAAGTATAATTGTAGTCATTGGAAAGCTCTTGATGAGCCAAAAATGAAGGTGCCATCAAGGAGAGGTATTGAGATAGCTAAAGAAAGAAGAAATCTTAATGCCCCACTCCTTAAAATGATACTTAGGCGGTTGGGTGTATTACACGTTTTCCTTTATATCAATGCTTATTGGTAATATAGCCAATGTAATATATACCGATGATATTGTTCATTAAGTCGTGGATATATATTATCATTTAGGACCATAGTTTTGGGGTAGAGCAAGGTTGAAATGAATGTCACAATGATTTATCTACTATATTAAATTTCTTGGAGACCTTTTATTTCTTGAGAGACAATTATTGGAGGAGAGGAACCCAATGATAATGAAGGCAAGTAAAGGAGTCATTGAGAGAACATGGTTTGTGATACAATGGTAAAGGTAGGGGTGCCAAGTAAAGACATTTAAATGGTGAGTGTACTAGAAGCACACTAGGGATGTCTCTTTAAGCCCATGCCATAGAATATGGGTAAATCCACAGTCTTATGTCATATGATTTTCCTTTCATGGTCCATATGCAAGACCACAATCTGTGCATCGATTTGGATGAATTGTATATACACCATTGTTTCCTATATTAACTATCATGTGTTACTAAGTGGATACAATAGAAAATTTATTCTTCTTTATAAAGGATTCAAGGCCAAAATGTATTAAATATCCTTGGTTTATACTTCCCTATAAAGTGTTAAAGGCCAAAGTTGAGACAAACTTGATAGACATCTCTACTACCATTGTGTTCACATGAAATATTAGTTCCATTGATGAATAGTATTTGGGTTTGTTAGGTGATGGGATGTTAATAGGTTAGTGTATAATAGGTTATGAATGCATGTGTTCATAGTTAGGGACTATGGGTAGTCATGTGTTACAATTTAGGGGTTAATAGGTTGAGTATGCATGGCTTAATGTGTTAAGGGGTTAAAGGGTTCAAGATTAGGGGGTTAACATGTTAGTGTGTTAGGGATTAATAGTTATAGTCTAGTATAAGGTTAGGGGCGTATGCATGCCACGTATGGTTTTTGGGACCTAGAACATGGTTTGAGAGTAAAAGACAAGGTCTTATTCCATATTATTACCTTTGAGACCAATGCACCATTCATGTGGAACTAGATCGATATAGAGTCTCTACATAGATAATATTTGGCTTATAAGTGGGACATAATTGCAATTTGAAGATTGGAACAAAGGTTGGTTCTCAAGGACTACATAATAAATATTTCATGTAATAGGTATGTTTCTCATGGAATACATAATGAATACTTTTCATGAAAGAACAATATAGTATAAATTTAGAGGATTTCCATATTGAGGATGGTTCTCATGACTTATTCCATGGTATAGGATAATTTTGTTTTTGAATTTGGGTTTCATGGGCCATTCTTGGGACCCCACTTCATCACACAAGACCTACATAAGAAATATTTGGCCTGGAAGAATCATATGGTATCCATTTCTATTTTTATAACAACATGGATCATTTTAAGGGTCCAAATTATGGACTAAGATCTACAACTAGGGTCTAAGGCCATATAAATTTCTCTATTGCTCACGTGCCATGTTAAATGCCCCAAACCATCACATATAATTCATATGTGTAATCATTTGCTTATGAGCAAGACACACTCACTATTTTTAATCCCAATGGGTTATCTCAACCGATTGTTGCTAATATTGCTGGGTATTAAGTTAGTTCCTTGCTAGTAGGCACTTGGTTTGAATCTGCTTAGGTGAGGTTCATTAGTCTATTCTAGTGAGTTTACTAGGGATTTCATCCATGAATATGAGGAAGAATCCATTGGATATGCCCTTGATATTTTCCTTGCAAAAAATATAAAATGGATTTTTAGCCTAGTAAGCTAACTAGGGTGGTTGATCACTTTGAGCTTCATGTAAGAGGTCTCAAGGTCAATTCTCCAATTGGATACCTTTATTGCATGAGTCACTTGATTTCCATAATAGACCAGGTGTCATAATAAATACTGATAGGTTTACATTAGGTACCATTCAAAAAATATAAGGAAGTGATTGGCAGTTTCCTTAAGAGGTTTTCTTGGGCAAAAAATATACTCATTATTTTGATGATTACCACACCAAGGATGGTTCTCAATTCCCATGCCATGGTCTAGTGATAAAAGACAAGGTATCATGACATAGAGGTTGTCTCTAAGGCTCATGGGCCATGTGTGGGTCTCAAGGCATTTACATAGCCCTTGAATTGGAAAAAATGAAACTGTGGTGAGATACATAGGCATGTTGGTGTAGGAGGACACAACTTGTTCTCATGTAGTGCAAGTGTAGAAATATAGTGGATGATTGTTGAGTTCCAAACAAAACACTTCCATGCTTCAAATGTAGTAGGCATGAAATGGGTGATTGATACAAGTATCAACTTGGAATATATTGAACATCTGGAAAAACTAAAAAATGTAATTAGAAGTTGGTTTTCTCTTTTATTTTTCGATATGCTGCTTTTTTAGGCATGTAGGAAAAATGTTGGAGCATGGATGATGCATGAAATGTGTTTGACAAAATTCTTTAATGCACTATCGTATATTTAGAATGCTATAATTATAGGATACACACATAATAGGCATGTTGACAAGAAACATATCTTATTTGAATATATTCTTGAAAAATGTTGCCTCATGAATTGAAATAATTTTGGGGTGTGCCTAGATTTAGTGTTTTGATGAATCCATGAATCTCTTTAGATGTATGTTTCTCAAGGATGTGGTCATGTTTTGGGGCCAAAATCCATATCCTTAGTCCATAATATCTATCTTTAGGGAATTTTTCTAAGGGACGTGGTCATGTTTTTGGGCCAAAGTCTACGGCCTTAGTCCTGTAATACATATGTTTAGGGATTACATCCCATGTGTGTGGCATTGAACCACTACATATTTATTGCATAGGGAATATTTGGCATGTGAGAAAGAGGTGGTGTCCATTTTAAGGATTGGTATACTAGAGATGATTCTCATGACCCAATCCATGTTTTATGATACAAATTCAAAGTTTTAGGCCACCAAAGTTTCCTTTGGGGCTCATGGGCCATGCATGAGGCCTCAATCCATCACACATGCCCTACATATGCTATTTTTTGGGTGTAAGCGGTATATGCTTGATCCAGATTTAGGAGTGGAACGAACTGATTACAGACTGAATACCATAAACACAGAGATAGGAAGAATAACACAAATATTTAGTGAACAATATCTTCTATAAATAATGAAACAGGATGAAACTGTAAAACTGCATAACTGAAACTTGCTCGAATGGTGGTAGCTATCTCTGAGAAGAGATGTGGCTGCTATGCACATCCTTCTGAGCATAATGGATTACAATGAGGTTCCATATGCCTGTCTCATATTACTCATGAATGCCAAAACTCTAGAAATCCAAAAACCTAACCCTAGAAGGTGAAATGCCAAAAGTCATGTGGGCCCTATGGGTAAGATCATGTAATTTGGTACCTCAACTTCCTAGGGTCATAAATTTTGCACACGACCTCCGTTTTAGGCACGTGATATCTCGTTGGAAAGGTGTTTCAGAGAAATATACATTCCACCATTAGACTCTGACTCTGTCTACGGTCTGATTGTGGCGAGCCAAAAAACAATGTTTAGGGCCCCAAAATAACCCTGAAAGTACAACAAGATGTGCTGACATGAAAACATACAAAATAGGCCATTTGGATTAGGCAAGAGGCCACCCGTATCCACCTGGAGAATGTGTGAGGATTTAGACAACCCCAGAAGTGTAGAACTCATAGTTATAAAGCAGTACATAAAGATGTGCTGAACAAAAATGGACACAAGGAGCCAGTTGGAATAGGTGGGTGGCCACCAATATCCATTTGGATCAATTCTCCCCCCTTAAGAAGCAATGGTCTCCATTGCATTGAGTTCCCCCATTAGGTGTGGAAAATTATGTTGGATTTGGCCTCGGGTGAGCTACTTGCCTTGGTGTAGGAGTTGCCTTGCCTTGACAACCCGATAAACATGGATCTACTGCTGGCGAGTTCCCTTGACATGTGTGTCCACTATTTGATCGGTGGATGCTTGTTCCATGCAATCAGGGTTGTGCTATGTTGGTGTCAGTTGTTTGACAATCTCATAAGTGTCCAATAATGGTGGAAAATATGGCCGAAGGAGGTCCACATTGAATACTAGATGCAGACCAAGGAAGGGTGGAGTGTTGATCTCAAAATCATTGCTACCCATAACCTTGGTGATAGTGTAAGGCCCATAACGAAGTGGCCGAAGCTTCCGATGGGGCTCGGTGAGACACTCCTTATGCAAATGTAACCATACTTTGTCGCCAACCTGAAACTGGTGTGGTACCCTGTGTTTATCATGGCGCTGCTTGTACTTAGCATTGGATTTACGCAAAATCTCTTGGACCTGTTGGCAGATGTGCTGAATCCGCTCAATGAATATAGTGGCTTTGTCGATCGCAGACTGTTCAGGGGAAGAGTCTGTCTGTGCGGTGGCAAGAGGAAGTGCAACATCAATGGGTCCTAAGGGTTGGAATCCCAGACCCACCTGAAATGGGCTATGGCTGGTGGAACTATGGAGGGCCCTGTTGTAATTGTGTTGGACATATGGGAGACTCTCATCCCATGTACGAGGATGCTTATAATTGTACATGCGCAGGATGTGAACAATCATCCAATTGACGAACTCAGTTTGACCATCAGTTTGGGGGTGGAATGAAGTGGATTTTGTGAGCTTGGTGTTCAACAGAGACCAAAGACTCAGCCAAAAGGTGTTGAGGAACCTATTGTCTCGGTCATAGATGATGGTCTGTGGTATTCCAAAGTGAACCCAAACACGTTTGAAGAAGAGCTTGGCAGTATTTTCCACTGTGACATTCTTCTTACAGGCTGTGAGGATGGACATCTTCGAAAACCGATCAACGAACACAAACACACAGTCATTTAATTGCTTGGTGGATGAAAAACCAGACATGTAATCAATGGATATGGATTCCCATGGTTTCTCGATTATAGGAAGAGGGGTGTATAAGCCTTGCTTCTTGATGGCCARCTTGGMAATGGTGCAAGTAGTGCAAGATCTGATATACTTACTGACGTCCTGACAAAGTTTTGGCCAATAAAAATGTTTCTGAAGGACGACCACAATTTTATCTACGCCAAAATGTCCTGCCACCCGACTGTAGTCAGATTCCCAAATCAGCTTTGCACGCTCGCTTGTAGGAACACAGAGATGGGCCAGGTGGCATAAGCGTTCGTCATGAATGTGAAAATCAGTGATAGTGGCAATTTTCCCCAAGAGATAATATGTGGTGATGAAGTTTGGATATTGCTGGTAAAGTTGGGGCCACTCCGATGTTTCATGTCCACAGAAATGGATCACAGTGGTAAGTGCAGCCACAGGAGGTTGACTGAGGCAGTCAAAGACATGATTGGAGATACCTGTCTTATACTTGATGTTGATATGGAACTGCTGCAGGTAGGTGGACCACTTCTAATGGTGGTCGTTATGCAATTTCCCCTGTGTCTATATGAATTGCAAAGGCTTGTGATCAATGTGTATGATTGTCTCTGTCCCCAGAATGTAATGTTTCCATTGACGTCATGCTTGTACAATGGAATCATTTTCCTTGTCATAGGTGCGGTATTTACAGATAGTATAAGAGAGTGTCTCACTATGGTATGCCACCAGATTCCTGTGCTAAGTGAGAACTATTTCCACAACAAAGTCAGAGGCATCAGTCTCAATCTTGAATGGTTGTTGTAGATCGGGAAAGGAGAGTACTAGAGCTGAGCACAAACTATGTTTCAGATATTCGAATGCTCATTAATTCTCCTTCCACCACACAAAATTGGCCCTACCATAGCCCTTGGTCACCTGGCTGAGGGCCCAGGCAATATGGGAGAATCCCAACACGAGCCGTCGGTAAAAATTGGCGAGTCCTAAGAAGATCCGAAGCTCGGTCAGTGTGATCGTTGCTGGCCAGTCACAGATGAATTGGATCTTAGCTGGATCAACATGTACCCCATGCTCATCAACAATGTATCCCATGTATTAGACCCCGTTCATGCTAAAAGAACATTTTTTCAAGTTGGCATAAAGCTTGTGCTTTCAAGAGTGCTAAAAACCTGTTGAATATGTTGCGTGTGCTCCTCCCACGTTCTGCTGAAGATGAGGATGTCATCCAAATATACTACCACAAAGGAGTTGGTGAAGGGTCTCAATATATCATCCATCAGTCTCATGAAAGTGGCTGGTGATTTTTTTAAGACAAAGGGCATGACTAGCCATTCGTAGAGACCTTCCTAAGACTTGAAGGTTGTCTTCCAGACATTTGTTGGTTTGATGGGAACCTGGTGGTATCCAGACTTTAGGTCAATCTTGATGAAGAACTTTGCCCCTTGAGTTAGTCAAGAAGGTCGTCAATCCTGGGAATGGGATAGCAGTTCCTGACTATGATTTTGTTTAAGGCTCTGTAATCAATACAGAGTTGCCAAGTCCCATCCTTCTTCTGCACCAGTACAATCAAGCTTCCGCAAGGGGAGGAGTTGGGTCTGATGTGCCCCTTTTGAAGAAGATCTTGGATCTGACTCCTGATTTCGTCATTCTCCATCAACAAGCACCGATAGACTGGTCCATTAGGTAGAGGTGCACCGGGGGCAGATCAATTGGATGCTTGACTTGGAAATGTGTCGGTACCCCCTGTAGGTGAGATGAAGATGTCTCTGTATTCTTCCACGATCCCGTCCACTTACTTCTGTTGCAAAGAGAGTGATCCGGATTTTATGAGCAGAACAAAATGAATACATATTATTAATAGGTTCTTAACACAAAATAATAGAGATATAGTAAAATTGGTTTTCTATTCAATAACGAAATAAGCTGAAACTGTAAAATACAGCGGAAACAAGCTTGTTGGAATGGTGGCGGCTTATCTCTGAGAAGAGATGTGACGAAAACACACATTCACAAGAAGAAGGTTACAATGAGGTTCTGAAGGCCTTTTCTACAATAAGAAAGAATTCCAAAAACCCTAGACATCCAAAAACCTAACCCTAGGATATGAAGCGCCAAAAGTCATGTGGGCTCCGTTTGGGTAAGTTAGTACATCAACTTCCCGGGGTCGTAAATTTTGCATACGATCTCCGTTTTAGGCGTGTGATAGCCCGTTGGAAAGGTATATTCGAGGAGATTCATTTTTGGGGTTCAATCATTCCTTTGAATATCATTGAGGAGATCGATCCAGAAAAACGTTCATTTAGGCCCTCAAAATGGCCCCAGAAGTTAAAACTGCTAAAAATAGTAAATTGCCAAAATTGTCAAAAAACTGTTTTGAGCTAGTTGGAAAAGGTGGGTGGCCACCGATATCCATCTGGATCAATCCTCCCTCCTTAGGAAGCAATGGTCTCTATTGCGTTGAGGTCCCCCATCAGATGAGGAAATTTTTGCTGAATTTGGCCCCAGGTGAGCCACTTGCCTTGGTGCAGAAGCTGCCCTGCTTTGACAACTCGATAAAGCTAGCTCCTTTGTTGTCGAGTGCCCTTGATCTGTCTGTCCATAATATGATCATTGGATTCCTTTTGTAGGCAGTCTGGGTTGAGCTCTGTTGGAGTCAATTGTTCTTCTATTTTTGAGGTGTCCAATAATGGTGGGAAATAAGGGCGAAGGAGATCCACGTTGAACACTGGGTGTAGACCAAGGAAATGAGGAATGTTGAGCTCAAAAGAATTATCCCCCACGGCCTTGGTGATAGTGTACGACCCATAACAGAGTGGGAGAAGCTTCCAATGGGTTCCTGTAAGGCGTTCTTTCTGCAAGTGCAACCAAACTTTGTTGCCCACTTGAAACTTATGCGACACCCGATGTTGATCATGGCATTGTTTGTACTTGTCATTGGACTTCTGTAGGATATATTGAACCTATTGGAAGATGTGCTGGATCCGCTCAATGAACTGGGTGGCTTTGTTAGCTTTATTTGGAGCAGGAGATGAGTCAGTCGAGGTGACTGGAAGGGGAAGTGCAACATCTATGGGTCCCAATGGTTGGAATCCGAACCCCACTTGAAAGGGGCTGTGGCCGATTGAGCTATGCAGGGCTCGATTGTAGCTATGATGGACATAGGGAAGGATCTCATCCCATGTGCGAGGGTGATTTGAATTATACATGCGAAGGATATGCATAATCATTAGATTTACAGCCTCAGTTTGGCCATCTGTTTGGGGGTGGAAGGTCGTGGATTTGGTGAGCTTGGTTTCCAGCAGTGACCAAAGGCTCGACCAGAATGTGCTAAGAAATCGACTATCCTGATATGAGACAATGGTTTATGGGATTCCAAAATGTACCTAGACTCATTCAAAGAAGAGCTTGGCAATGGCCTTTGTTGTGATTCTCTTCTTGCAGGGAACCAGAATTGTCATCTTAGAAAAGCGATCAACAACCAAAAAAACACAGTCGTTTCCCCACTTGGTGGACGGGAGGCACGACATGTAGTCCATTGAGATGGATTCCCATGGCCTGTCAGGAGTAGGAAGAGGGGTGTACAGGCGCTGTTTCTTAGTGGATGATTTGGCAATAGCACAGACAGTGTAGGACCTGATATACTTGCTGACCTCCTGTCGAAGTTTTGGCCAGTAGAAATGTTTCTGTAGCATCGCCACTGTCTTTTCAACGCCTAAGTGTCCTTCCACCCGACTATAGTGGGCTTCCAAAATTAGCTTCGCTCGCTCACTTGATGGAACATAGATATGTCCTAGACGACACAACAACCCATCCTGAATATGGAAATTATCGACAACTGCGTTTGCACCCAACATTTGGTAGGTGGTGGCAAAGTTAGGGTCTGTCTCATAGAGTTGGGGTCATCCATACGTCTCATGGCCACAAGAGTCTAGCACCATGGTGAGTGCCACGACTGGCGGTTTGCTGAGGAAATCAACGATGCGATTGGTGCTTCTTGTTTTATACTTGATGTTGAGGTGGAATTGCTGCAAGTATTTGGACCACTTTTGATGGTGGGCATTTTGAAATTTTCCCCGTGTCTGCATGAACTGCAGTGGCTTATGATCAGTGTGGATGACTGTCTCCTTCCCAAGAATGTAATGTCTCCACTGGCGGCATGCTTGCACAATGGAGTACATTTCTTTGTCATAAGTAGGGTACTTACGGACAATATATGATAGTGTCTCACTATGATAGGCCACGGGGTGGCCGTGCTGAGTGAGAACGACTCCCACAACATAGTCTGAAGCATCTGTCTCGATCTCAAAAGGATGATGCAGGTTTGGTAGTGAAAGTACTGGGGTTGAGCATAAGCACTGCTTCAAATCATCGAACACTTGTTGTTGGGACTGGCCCCACACAAATTTCGCCTTACCACCACCCCTGTTTATTTGGCTGAGGGCCCATGCAATATGGGAGAAACCCAAAACAAACCTGTGGTAGAAATTGGTAAGGCCCAAGAAGCTCCGAAGCTCAGTGAGTGTTGTTGGGGTTGGCCAGTCACGGATGACTTGGATCTTAGCTGGATCCACATGTACGCCATGCTGATCAATGATGTATCCCAGGTAATGGACCCTATCCATGTTGAAGGAGCATTTTTCCAAGTTGGCGTATAGGTTGTGCTGCCACAGGGTGTGCAGAACCTGCTGAATATGATGCAAGTGTTCGACCCAAGTCTTGTTGTAAATTATGATGTCATCCAGATACACCACTACAAAAGTATTGGTGAATGGTCACAGGATATCGTCCATCATCCTCATGAAAGTGGCTGGAACATTTGTCAAACCAAAGGGCATGACCAACCATTGAAAAAGGCCTTCCTTTGACTTGAAGGTGGTCTTCCATACATCTTTTTGTTCTATCGGGACCTGGTGGTAGCTAGACTTCAAATCAATCTTACTGAAGTATTTGGCCCCCATGAGGTTATTAAGGAGGTCATCGATTCAGGGAATCGGGTACTGGTTTCTGACTGTGATTTTATTCAGAGCTCGGTAATCAATACAGAGTCGCCAGGTTCCATCTTTCTTCTGTACCAACACGATTGGGCTCCCACAAGGTGATGAGCTGGGGCAGATGTGCCCCTTATGGAGTAGTTCTTGGATTTGTCACTTGATCTCCTCATTCTCTAACAAAGAGCGACAATAGACTGACCCATTGGGTAGTGGTGCGTCGGGGGTCAGATTGATGGGGTGCTTGACCTGGTAGTGCAGAGGTACCCCTGTAGGTGAGGAGA
>SNQJ01S0035202.1:55513-76410 GCA_010110895.2 Picea sitchensis | reverse complement strand
AAATTTGATATAATGAAAATAAGAAAGGTTTTCCCGGTTGAGGGTTTCCGGTATAAAATCTCTGTGTATTCTGTGTATGAGCCATTGATTAGTTTCTGTCTTGCTTAAGAATCTATATGCATTGCTTTACTTCGCAGGTTTAAAACTTACAGCGGGTGCGGTGTTGTTGGCAGGTTTCGTCGCTTGATGACCTCTGCTGAAATCAGGNCCTGGATTAAGCGATCAGGGTTTTGGTATCTACGGAATACCTAAAAACATTGTATATATTGTATGGTGAATGGTAAAATTTGATATAATGAAAATAAGAAAGGTTTTCCCGGTTGAGGGTTTCCGGTATAAAATCTCTATGTATTCTGTGTATGAGCCATTGATTAGTTTCTGTCTTGCTTAAGAATCTATATGCATTGCTTTACTTCGCAGGTTTAAAACTTACAGCGGGTGCGGTGTTGTTGGCAGGTTTCGTCGCTTGATGACCTCTGCTGAAATCAGGTTCTTCTGAATACCGTTGTCGATAATGAAGTGAATCAAAGCCCCCTTGACACACATCTGCGAGTGAAAGAGGCGTTCCCCTTCCTCTGGTTTGCTTGGCCGGACTTTGGTGGTAGTGACCATGGCACTAGGTTCATCATCGATAATCCGCTTCCCCCCTCCAGGATTTGACTCAAAATCAGAATCGACCTCTGACTCAGAAGCCTTCATCTCAGCCAGGAGGGACTGCTTGGAGCGAAATTCATTGGTGTTGTGCCAATGAATTTTATGGTACTCACACCATTTTCTCGTGTCCTTCTTCGTCTTCTCGTTTCCCTTCTTTTGTTGCGGCTTGGACAGATTGTCCTGAGGGTGACCATCGTGACTTGGTCCCCTGTTGTGTGGGTTGGGGTTGCCTTTTCCCTACTTCGACTGTGAGGGGTTTGCAGATCCAAACTCTCGTCATTTCTTCTTAAATTTCTGCTGGATCTTGACAACATATCTATAAGCTGTGCCTAATGAGGAAATGTCCATGAAATCCATTTCTGTTTGAATGTATCTATGCAAACAACTACGGTATTTGAGCACCAGATGATGCTCAGAATCTTTGATACCTAATTTTGCACGGAGGGTATGGAAAATATCAAATAATGGAGTATCAAAATTTACCTATACCTTTAAGGGGGTTGCATGGCCGCCTGATGAAGATTCTTTTCTCGTGGGCAACCATCGAAGGATCTATGCCAAGTTGTCCATCATTTCCTTCATTTGTCACATGAGGGATTCCTCGAGAAACATTTTAATAGGATCTCCTGCTCCATCATCTTTACTTTTGTCTCCCATGGGTTGTTGTCGGGCTCGGCATGATCGATCTGGTAATGGCTCTATTGGTTTGAGTCCCAACTTCTTGTACCCAGACCTTGTTGGGGACATGCATGAAGAAAAATAAATGAAGAGCAGACCGCTCTGATACCACTGATCTAGATTTAGGAGAGGAACGAACTGATTACATATTGAATACCATAAACACAAAGATAGGAAGAATAACACAAATATTCAGTGAACAATATCTTCTATTAAATAATGAAATAGGATGAAACTGTAAAACTGCAGAACTGAAACTTGCTCGAATGGTGGTAGCTATCTTTGAGAAGAGATGTGGCTGCTACGCGCATCCATTTGAGTAGAATGGATTAAAATGAGGCTCCATAGGCCCGTTTCATATTACTCATGAATTCCAAAACCCGAGACATCCAAAAACCTAACCCTAAAAGGTGAAACACCAAAAGTCATGTGGGCCCTATGGGTAAGTTGGTGTAATTTGGTACCTCAGCTTCCTAGGGTCATAACTTTTTCATACGACCTCCGTTTTAGGCACGTGATAGCCCATTGGAAAGGTATTTCAGAGAGATACACATTCCACCATCAGAATCTAATTCTGTCTATAGTCTGACTATGGATAGCAAAAAAAAAATGGTTTAGGGACCCAAAATAGCTTTGAAAGTACAACAAGATGTGCTGACATGAAAACATACAAAATAAGCTAGTTGGATTAGGCACGAGGCCACCCGTATCCACCTAGAGAATGTGTGAGGCTTCATACAACCCTAGAAGTGTAGAACTCATAGTTATAAAGTAGTACATAAAGACGTGCCGAAAAAAAAACAGACACAAGGAGCCAGTTGGAATAGGTGGGTGGCCACCAATATCCATCTGGATCAATGGTGGCCATTTCAAGATTTATAACACCATGAGTGGTCTCTATGCCTAGGCCATGTTCTAAGAATAAAAAATAAGGCATAAGTCCATATAATTTTCTCTAGATATCAATAACCATACAAAGTTCCCCAAACTACCACATAGGCCCTACATAGATAAGCTTTAGCATATGAGTTAGATATGCTCACCATTTTTAGGATTAACAAATTAGGTATGGTTATTGGTTCCCATTCCATGGTCTAGGGGAAATACAAGGCCTTATTTTATAACATTTGTCTTTGGGTCTCATGGGCCATGTGTTTCCCCCATGCCATTACACATGTCCTAAGAAGGGAATATTTGCCTACAAGTTTGATATGTGGCTATTCCGAGGTTTGGAACACTATGGATGATTCTTTAGTGTGAGGGAGTGGATTTAAGCAAAAATTTTGGGTCTTAGCCCATAACATATAATTCTAAGTCTCACAATCCACACATTTGACCTTAAGCCACCACACATGCCCAACATAGGGAATATTCGACATGTGAGAAAGGTGTTGTGAAAATTTCTAGGTTTGGTACACTAGGGATGGTTCTCATGACCAAATCCATGGCCTAAATCTAAAATACAAGATTGATTGCTAGGGTATAAGTCTAACTTGTATTAGTACACAACATCATCAATGTTATTTCCAAGAATAATATCACCGTTGATTGAGTTATTTTTAGGTTTCCCAACATACTATTTTTTTTTTTTGTTTTGTTTTGTTTTGTTATCTCAGTGGAGTGTCTACAAACATAATGGTTAATTGGTTGTTATATGAATATGGTTTCTTGTTCAACCTACCCTTTCCTTCTTTGATATGTATTGTGTGGATACTTGTGTTTAATAATAAAACAATATTGTTGACATCTTAAATAGTTTTTATGAGTATAAAATAACTTATTCTATCTTAATTTTTTTTCTTATAGGTTACAATGCCCAGGGAAAACCCCAGGTGCTTTCTCCTCATTCTAAGGATGGTATCTAGGGTAAACCCTATATTTTTTAGGGCATAAATCTAGGAAAACAATAGGTCTCAAATCCATTACATCATTATACGCATTATGATCTCAACATGTCACTTACAAGAATAGAACTTGGGTGGGGAGGAAAACACTCCATCCCAAAACCACTTAGGCTAGACCCAAATGAAATTATGCTATCTTAACTTACCCTTATAGGAAACAATATACAACACAATTTAAGGAAAAAATTGAAAAGAGTTAGTGTCCATATAGGTATTAGATTGTTTGTGATTCTTAGCATCTTTAAAAAAATTGAAAAATTAAAAGAAAAATGGGAGATTTCTCACCAAAATTGCATCTTTTGGTTAATAATGGAGGTATTATTTAGTGTTTTTAACAATGATCTTTGGCAAATATGGAGCTAGTCTTCATTGTTTTCTAAATAAGCTTGGATAGCGATGGAAGTACTCTTCATTGTGAGATCTCCAAAATTTCTTGTCTATTAAATAAACCATGGATGAGGAAAGCCCTTAGTTTACAATTTATATTCATGAATGCAATTGGATCCGTAGAAAAGATAGAGGAAATAACATTAATATATTTCCTTGCCAAAGTATCCATCATGTGGGAACCCTTGAATGGATTCTCGTGAACATCCCCAATTGAAAAATCGTTCCTTTCATTTGCATCTTCTTTAATCCTTTAATTGTTATATATACACCAAATTCATGGAGAAATATCACCACATAATTTGAAGGAACTCATTTTATAGTCATTCTTTATTTGTTGAGCTATGTATATCAAGGCAGGGGAAGTCCTATAAGCATATGCAACAAAGGTTTGGAAGGAAAATAAATCCCTATCATATGCAACACAACGTACACAAAGCAACCAAGGCTTTACAATACATAGCACCAATGACGTAGCTTGTCGAGGACCAACTACTAAGGGAAGATGCCCCCAACACATAGGTAGAGCTATTTAAAACCATTTTCAAAGAGGGTTCTTGAAAATAACACCCATTTCCCAATATATATTTTGGAAAGGTAATGGAGTATGTTATTCATGTCATTCATAAGTATTTAGATTAGTTGGAGGGTATGTTTTCACACAAAGTTTGGCATAATGCATGAATGGCATGAAGATAAACCATTCATGTTTTTCCACTATTTTTTTTTATATAAATATAATGTTTTATCTTGAATATCAGAGAAATATAGTATTTCTTTTGTTTAGGTTTAGATCATAGTGGATTTGTCTTACTCCCAATCTTAGCTCACTATAAGGAGAACACCTTGTAGCAAAGGTTTTTACAGAACCTCTCCCCAAAAATTATCCCTTCTTTATTTATAGTGGAGGAAGGAGGCGAGATGTTTTTATGGAGGTTTTTACATCATTGCACCTAAATAGAACAAATGTACCAGTGTGCTCTCAAACATAATGCCCCAGTGTTGAACTAATAAGGCACATCGATAACTAACATTGATATAAAATGCTAAACTATCATTTAAAAAAATAAATAAAATAAAATGCATATTGGTTTTCTCCAATAAATTAGGAACACCAGTGCGCCTATGAAGGACGCACCAAATCAGGTTAGAATGATTGGTTATTCAATAAAAAATTTCAATTTGAAAAAACCAAAAAACCTTTTTCAGTGTTCTGAAAAAACCTAAACGCTCCATTGCGTATATGATAATGGCACACCAAACAACAATAAGGATGTTCTTAATAGTACTATAGCCTCAATTTTTTTAACATATTGTCAAAAATCCAATTGATGCATTACTCATACTACCACACATCGATGTGTCTTACTATATGGCACACCACAATAGAGTAAAAATAAATAAAGTGTACCGGTGCGTTCCAACACTACATAACGCACTAGTGCATCTTACTATCGGGCACACTACAATAGGATAAAACAAGTTTTTTTTACCAAACCAAATTTCATTATCACATTTCCTTTTGTGTTTCCAACAACTCACACAAGCACCGATGCTCACACTCCTATGAAAGCCTCGTTTGCAGTGCTCTACAATGTTGCTTCCTCGGTTCAATATTTTTGCTAGTAGATTCCATACATTTTTTAATTTTGGAAAAAAATACACATTTTCATTTTTTCTCTACAGGGCAACCATTCCTCCTTGGGAAAGAAGAGACTAGGTAATTTTTTTTTTACCTCCGTATTTTCAATTTCATCGGATTAAAATTTAAAATTGGGCATAAATTTGGAACTAAAAAAAAATAAAAATCGTGGTGAGCTTCACAGGTTTGGCTCACCCTCGACTTGGCAGTGTGTCCTCTGAATATACAGGAAGCACCGCTAGCAGTGAATCTAAAACTGCACAATGCACCACTCAAAACTACACACCATGCACTGGAATGGTAGGTGTGTATTACCGGTTCCTTTTGTCTTAGAAGAGGCACCATATTTGCATTAAACCCATCGATGCGTTCTATAGAATAAACTACACTGGTGAATTATAGAGAATAAACCACACCGGTGCACCTCACCGCAGTGCACCACACCACATATTTAAAAATTAGCATAGCAGTGCGTTTGATGGGACGCTCCATGATTGGTATGTTATAAAACACAATGCACCACGAAAAATAGACACTAGTGCTCCAAGAAACATGGAGTACCAAACTTAATGATGTGCATTAAGGATTCATATTGTTTTAGACGAGGCACAAAAAAAAATGCGTTATAAGGAATAACCCACACTGGTGCACCACATCACACTACACATAACAAAATTAGCATAGCGGTGCATTTCATGACTAAAGTAGCATCGGTGCACCAAATAACATGGAGCACCATGAAATTATGGTGCTTGTTTTATGATTGAGTGCACCGATCATGGTGCGTATTATCTATCAAAGGTGCAACAATTACTTTAACACATATTTTTTGCAAACATAAATTAATTTTGGTTTTTGATAAATAAAAAATGGTTATATATGTGTGTGTTTTATAATTTCAATTTGTTTTATCTATATATATGTGCCTAAAAATAATTGTATGTGAATCAGAAAAGATGACGATGAGTGCAAGAGGCTAGGGAGAGGGAGAGGGAGAGGATCCCTCAACCTATTGCACCTCACACTCATTCTCTTTTGAGGAATGTTTGCCTCCTTAAGTTTTACGAGGAGGCTACATCCCTCAGGGGGGACTATTCCTTTTTACAATAGTTGATTTGTTGCTGGGACCGTGCTAGACATGCATTCAGGGTTGGTCCTGATCTATGGTATGAATTCACATACGAGGATATTTATTTTATCACCGAGATGACTATGAGGGGAAAGGTTTGGCCCCAGTTCCCTGATCTATCGCTTGAAATTGTAGGAGAGAGCCAAATTGCATATGTGTAGAGATATGCCAATTGGGACAATGTTGCCGCTATGGACTTCCAGGTTGTTGGTGGTCAATTGTGGATAGATGCATTCAGTGCAGAGGAGGTTAGATGCTTGTCATTTTCTGTCATGACATTGACACACTTTACCTTTGATTGGAAGTGAATTAGTTTCTCTTTGATTTACTATGTATGTTGGATTACTGAGAGGGAGGTGAATCAATAATAGAGCAATTGAATCCTTTTGGGCCATAAAATGCTAGTGTTATATCAATGTAGCATTATCATCCAATAGTTGCAGAGTAAATAAACAATGAACAAATGAGAAATCACACACATACACAGTACATTAGTGTTTTATGTGGAAACCCAAAGAGGGAGAAAACCACATAATGCTTTTTCTTATATGTCTTGAAGAATTACATTCATTGGAAGCGCCAAATTCCTTTGTTTTCTAGCTGCAATTGGAAGGAGGCTCCAACCCCCTAGTTTCTCAGGCTACAACTCAAGGGAAGCTCCAACTCCCCAATTCTTTGGCTACAACCAGAAGGAGGCTACAACCCCCTATGTTCTCCGGATACAACCAGAAGGTGGCTACAACCACCTGTCCTTGCCCTATCCAACCGCCCTGACGTATAAGTAGAATGATGGAACCACTGCCATACTATCACTGTGAGATATATTGCTATAAACATGTACCAATCAACCTGCACCAAACAACCTGTACCAATAACCTGAACCATGCATCAACCATGCATCAACCTGTACCTCAACCTGTACCATAAACAAGTGCATCAACCATGCACCAACCTATACCAAACAACTTGTAATCAACTTGTACCATAAACAAGTGCATCAACCATGCACCAACCTATAATCAACCTGTACCATAAACAAGTGCATCAACCATGCACCAATCTGTACCTCAACATGTACCATCAACAAGTGCATCAACCATGCACCAACCTGTACCATCAAAGAGTGCATCAACGATGCACCAAATATGTACCAATCATGCATCAACTACACATCAACTATGACTCATCAAGATGTACCAACATCATCAACTATACACCTCATGTATGTGCCAACTCATCAACTACTTGTCTCAACCATGTACCCAACACGTACCTCAACCAAAATACCTCATCAAATTCATCATCCAAATCTGATTTGTAACTCTGTAATAGACCTAGTGTATATGATCACATACCTGGAAACCTTCCTTAACTTTAACAACAAGAGACTAGCATTTTCATCAAACTTTACTTTAGTCTCACATGACTAGTTTTGGATTAGTCAATAACCCTAACTTGAAATAATCATAACTATGTACCTGTAATGAATAAAGTTATGAAAATAGTACACAATGTTATTCGGTGTGTTTTATGCAATTCCTCCAGGTGTCACTACTTGTAACCTCTTAGAAAATGAGTTATAGAAAAAATGACATACCTTGTTGAATTTTGGCTTATTCTAGAGAGCGAACTAATAGAGCGTGATCCGCACAGAATATTTGTTATATGGATCTGAAAATTGTACACAGAATACTACAGAATGTACTCTAACCAACACATTTTGTCTTATTGATTTTGGATCTTTTATGAGAAGTTATGATGTTTTTACCTGAAACACCTATTTTAGACTAGTTTCAGGACTAGCCACAAACCCTATTTTCCACGGAGTGTAACTCAAAAAATACAATGAACCACTAGCTGAAATTTGTACCAAAACTACTTGGATATGTTTCCTCAATGGCCTCCCAATTTCACAGTTTGAATCATTCTATAAAAAACGTTATTGCGAAAATGGTGAGATGACCTGTAAATATCATACCTTAGAAAACATCATCAAAAGAATTTATCCTCCCTTGAATTTCGACCTTCTTTACTTCGCCTTCCCTTTGAAATTCAACTTAGATATCCTTTGGTTACTTCAATCACCTGTATATATTCAATATGCTCAAGTGTGATTAAAATGAGAGAGCCTTGCCTCTTATTTATACTTTCATGTAGCTTCCTCAAGGGGTCACCTTTTAACCATCTTAACCCACTTTCCTTATTTTAGGGCTAACCCACTTCTAACCACTTGTCCACTTAGTAATTTCTCCATTAACTTTATTATTTAAATAATTTCTTTTGTATTCACTTTGAATTATAGTACACTCATCACTTCACTTTATTATTTACCTTCTAAAATCTCTTAAACCATTTTGACCTATTGGGGCTTCTAGATTACCCATGAGGGTTCTCCAACTTCACATGGCCATAACTCTCTAACCGTGAGGAGTTATGTGATGTTCCACATACCACCGAAAATTGAATGAAATTTAATATCCATCTAGAATAGTCTTACTTGCAAATATATCAAAACTCATACCATTATCCATCAAACAAACTTGGGTCCATTACCCAAACCTAGGTTCTCCAACTTCACATGGTCATAACTATCTAACCGTGAGGAGTTGTGTGATGTTCCACATGCCACCGGAAATGGCATGAAATTTAATACCCATATAGAATAGTATTACCTTCAAATATATTAAAACTCATACCATTATACATCAAACAAACTTGGGTCCATTACCCAAACCTTTGTGCTACCAGACTTTCTCCAAGGGTTGACATCAATCTACAATATCACTCTCCAATGGTTGACATCAATGAAAACCAACAATCCATACCAAATTTCCATCAACCTAAGCCAATTGTTTGACAATGTAGATAACTTAGTTCAAAGGCCCCGACTGATTACGTGGTTGAATATATTTTTGCAACAATTTTTTTTTGCATTGGATCGTTGTCGCTTTATTTTTTATGGGAGTTTGTTCTTCCCATTTGTGTCAGTTCTATTTATTTTATTTTTTGAGAGGTTTTATGTCACTCAACTGACAGTACCCTGCTTCCCTACCAAGCCTATGACTGATGCGTGTATTCACATGTGGGAGCAAATGTTTCCCAAGAAGGGCCAATCGAAGTGGCCGTGTATTCCAGTCCGTAGAGAGATTTTTGATTTCTTGGTTGGAGAGGACAATCTTATCCTCAATATTGTATAATACCCACATGTGGGGATATATTGAAGAGAATGTTCGAACATCCTATTTACTCCAGATGAGCCACTAGATGATAGAGGTAATATTATCATTATGTTTTGATAAAACTAGGTACACAGTTTTTTGTTTTATTTAATGCACATGTAATTTATTGTAACATTTTGTTTCAATTATCTGATTATTATTATCTATTGTTTTGCAGATATTGACACATATGTTGGGGATGAATCTCCCCAACAAAATGAGGAGATGGATGAGGCATATTAATGAACTCTAGTATAGAGACCCAACATGCCACATATGACAGATCAGAGAGTTCGAACCGAGGTGGCATATCACATATGTGGTCTGATTTCTAGGCGAGGAGTGGTACCTATACACGTTCGAGAGATCTTATGAATACCATAACTGTTTGACATATGGGTAACTGTTCCTCGTGACATGACATCACTAATGAGTCATGTTGTCAATGCCCTCAACCTCACTGAGAGTTTGAGGGATGTTGCTCATTCCACTTTATCTGGATCATCTTCTGAGATGACGCTCTTGATCCTCCACTGCATGAGTGTCCACCACTTGGTCCTCCACCAGATCGTCTGAAGTCCTGTCCTCCTCCTCCACATGTGTCCCCAACTGCACCATCCACCTATTCTCCACCTCTTCCACATGATCTTGATGGAGATATATATAAAACTTTACTTTTGTCATTTTTATCTGACATGGGTACTGATATACCCTTTACCTCTAGTAGCAGAGACATTGATGCCTCGCTCTGGTGGTGGACCTAACTAGTATGTTACTTGACATGTATATTGATTGTTGTATATTTGACTTGAGATGTATATTGATATGTATATCGCTCATGTATATATTCTTTTCATATCATGTTGTTGTTGTTGTTGTTTGATTTATAAAATGTATTACGACTACACTAATGAGTAACATTATTAATGATTCCTCTCTTTTTAAATTAAATTAAAGATGTATCACTCATTTAAATTTAAAGTTGCCATATAATGTTTAATTTTAGTTTTATGAGATCGTTTAATTTAGATTTTGATTGCAAAAACTTATAACCATTAATGCCATATAATGTTTAATTTTTCTTCAAGGTGAATTATTTGTTTTCAACAAGATACAATATGTTGATCAAACATGTTTACAAACAAAAATACATAAATATGATGAGTGAAATGATTGTGATTTGAATAATGATGTCTTTTTCATATATTGTGATAATAACGTAATTTAAATTTAGAGTTGCCATATAATGTTTAACTTTAGTTTTATGAAATCATTTAGTTTGGATTGTGATTGCAAAGACTAATAACCATTAATGCCATATAATTTTTAACTCTTCTTCAGGGTGAATTGTTTGTTGTCTAGGAAGATACAATATGTTGATCATACATGTTTACAAACAAAAATACATAAATATGATGAGTGAAATGATTGAGATATGAAGAATTATGTCTTTTCCATATATTGTAATAATAACTTTATGATATAATATTTACTAACATTATGATATAATTATTTACTAACATTGTGATATAATTATTCACTAATATTAATAATAATAATGTTATTTTATTAATATTTATTATTCAAAAATTACAAGACAAAGTTATAATATAAAATCACAATGTTTACTAAAATCACAATTATATATATATATATATATATATATATATATATATATCACTATATATATATATATATATATATATATATATATATATGATGATGATGATGATGATGATGATGATGATGATTAACATCCACTAAGACCGAATATTATACCTTAAGAGGGTAAGAGATTACTTGTGATTCTTTAGAATTTTGTTTTTGTGCTCGAAAAGCATTAAGAGAAGCTTTCCAAGATCACCATACTTTTGTTGAGTTAAGAGCTTAGGAAGGTTGGTAGTGTGATAAATATTTTGAAAATGAGATCTAATATGGGTATAGGTTGGACAATCTAAGAAAAAGTTTTTTTCATCTTCAACCTTCTTAGTGTCACAAAGGTGACACACTCTTTCATCCCATGGCGTTTTAAGAATTGACCAACGCCCAGTTTCACTATGGAGCTCGTGAGAATTTGTTCTTATCTTAGCAATTCTTATTTTTTTCTTTACACCTGGCAAAACAAATAGATAATTTTGATCTTCTAGATTAGGGTTGATTACATCTTTATAATACCTTAATTTTATTTTTTCCTCTAATTCTTTATCACACCACATTTTCTCCTTAAATTTTGATTTGACGTTTTTTTTAATAGTATCTTTATTCTGCAAAATGGTTTCTTCCATGATTCTCCAATAGTTTAGCCAAGACCGAACATCTTTATGCCATCCTCGCTTGAGTCGATGGTGGTTATGACTTGATTTTGAAGCAATTTTAGGTATCCTCTTGTCTTCCATGTTGTTTAACTTGTTCTTATACATTAGGTATCTAGTCATAGCCATGCTCTCAATGGGGGAGAGGCTTGTTTCTAAGAGGAGGATGTGATAGGGCGTATTTACTTTAATTTTCAGATTATAGGTTATAAAATTCTTTTGTATTTGTTCTATCTTTCTCCAGTATTCATGAGAGATACTACAACCCCAGACTTCACATCCATAAAGAATAACATGTGTAACAAGAGTCTCAAAGAGGAGTTTCTTCTTATCCCAACTACAAAGATCAACTAATTTACAATTGTTTTCAAGCCCATAATAAGCTTTCCACCCCCCAATAATCCTTTTCTCAATGCTATAATTCCAATTGAGCTTGTGGTGAATATCAATTCCAAGATATTTGTATGAAGTCACTTCCTCCATGTTGTTGTTGTCATATACAAAGGTATCATAAGGGATATTATTGGATTTAATAATCATGACCTTAGTCTTATCAGTATTAACAATCATACCCATATTGGAGCAAAAATCCTTGAAGATTCTTAGTTGGTTTTCAAGATCATGGGGACTCCTTTCCATAAGAACGACATCATCGGAATAAAGAAGAAGATTGATGACTATACCGGTGAGAGTAGGGCCAACACAACCTACTTTTTCCAAGCATTCTTCTAACTTGTCAATGTATATTCCAAAAAGGGTAGGCGACAAGGGACAACCTTGTTTGACTTTGATATTGCAGTTAATCTCTTTTGACCAGCCCTCGGTGTTTTTAAACTTAGCAATAACATTCTCATACATCCTTATTGCAGCATCCCTCAACTCGAGAGGCACTTTCATCTCTTCCAACCTATTCCAAAGGTTTTTCCTAGGAACCATGTCAAAAGCTTTTCTAAAGTCAACAAAACAACAAAAAATACCAGTTTTAGTATTGCAGAACTCCTTTGCAATGATCCTAAAGGTAACAAGATGGTCCACAATTGAATGATATGTCCTAAACCCGGCCTGGCCTTTAGCTCTTTTACCATGACTTTCTAGCCAAAGGCTAATCTTCTTTTCTAAAATAATTCCATAAAGCTTGGCTAAAATCGGGCTAATCATAATGGTCCTATAATTAGAGGGAATGTTTCTATCCCCATTTTTAAAAATAGGAACAATGAGGCTTTGCGTCTAGGGTTTAGGGAAGCCCTGCTTGACTACTAAATTGAAGAGCTTGTGTATGTGAGGGATAAGGATTGGCCCTCCGATTTTAAAAATTTCAGCTTGGTAGCCTTCAATGTCCTTAGCTTTCCCATTTGCAAGCCGCTTAATCCCAAACTCTATGTCATCTAAAGAAAAAACTTATTCCTTTGTAGGGACAATATGAGTGGTGTCCATAGCATTAGGGAACTCGTAAAGACTTTTAAGGTATGAATTCCAGTCCCTTAAGGGAATCCTATTAGTTTCTTTAGTATTGAGTTTTAGAATTTGGCTCCAGAACTTCTTAGGATCCAACTTGTATAGTTGTGAAAGTTGCTCTTGCCTTTTATTGATATAATATCTTTTTTTTCCTTTTAATTAGGGCTTTGTACGTATTGATCTTATCGAGTTTTAAGGACTCATTAGAAGCATCCCTAATGGATTTCCTAGCAATTTTACATTCTTTATCATACCAAGGGTTGGTCGTTCTATTATTCTTTTTATAGGACACCTCGAAAGAGAACTTGTTAATAGAAGTGGAAAGGGTAGTTGTAAAATTATGATAGAGTTCTTCAATGTCGTCCTTATAAGTTAGGAGGTTTAATTTAATATTTAAATCCTTTAAGTAAATGTCAACTTTATTTTTATCAAAGCTCAAAGTCCTTTGATTATCAGAATTCTCTTCAATGGTGCTCCCTATGCATGGAAAATTTTAGAGTTAGGGTTAAAGGTTTATGATCAGAGTCAGGCTCATGGTCATTTAAAAGGTCAAAAGTTGTTATTTGGTTGGAAATGGCGATATTAGATATCACATAATCTACAACACTACTACTAGCCCATGAATACAGGTCATCTAGTTGGAGTTTGGCCACTTCATTACTCCATTGCAAATTATTAGGTCTTGAGAGCTGCAGAGCTTGACCAACTCAATACCAAACACATTCTCAATTAGGTCTTCAGAGCTTCTTTTGTAGCTATTAGATAAAACAAGGTCCTCATCTAGCCATAAAGGATTATGGTTGGAGTCATTACTTAAAATAGTAGCTTGTTTAGTTGCATTCCTAGCATTAAAGTCTCCTAGCAGGAGGATATTACCTTCATTTTTCAAATTATAAATATCTTGTTCTAAATTATTATAGGGACAATTTTTTTATCTAGATTATTTTTCTTATAAAAAGTAGCATTAATAGGTGCAAAATAACAAATTGCTATATACATCTTCTTAGCATTGATGTTTGAAATTTCTATCAAAATGTATTGATTAAGGGGGTCAATTTTATGAAGTTGAATGTGAGGAGAAATGCTCTTTCTAATATAACAAGCTATGTCTCCTATCCCTCTACGGTGGGATATATATATCTCCAAAGATTTTATTAATTTATATTATTCAACTATTATAATATATTAAATTTATTTAAGTAAAATAAAATGATTAAATATAAAGAATAATAATAAAATTTTGATATATACACTTTGGATGAAATGATTTTACAATATTTTACTCTATTACTAATTTTATGAATCTTATATTAAAAAAATATGTAAAAGTATGTAAATATTAGTTGAATCTTCTAATAAAAATATATGCTAAGTATTGTATTTGGTTGGTTTTGTATTAAATTGTATGAAAATATAGGATTTGGTTAATGAATGAAAAAATTATGCTAAGTATTGTATTTGGTTGATTTTGTATTAAATTGTATGAAAATATAGGATTTGGTTAATAAATGAAAAAATTAATTTGAATAATTATTCATATGAAATGCTATTTTTTCATTTATTTTGATGATAAAATTATAATAAGTGTTCATTAAATTTATAATAGTTATATTTAATAAATTGTATTATTTAAAAATTATAATTAATTAAATTTAAATTATTAAATATAAAAATGAAATCGTTAATAATAATAAATTTTAATGTACACAATTTGTTTTAAATGACTTTATTATTTTTTTGCTCTACCACTAACTTTATGAATCTCCTAGTAATGAAAAATGAAATGTAAGTATTATATTTGGTTAGTCAAGAAAATAATTATTTTGTTAAGGTTAAAAGAATATTAATTTACATTAATTTTATATTAATATTTAAAAATATAAAAAATATTAATAATTTTTTTTTTTTTTTTGCTCTACCACTAATTTTATGAATATCCTAGTAATGAAATGTAAGTATTATATTTGGTTAGTCAAGAAAATAATTAATTTGTTAAGGTTAAAAGAATATTAATTTACATTAATTTTATATTAATATTTAAAAATATAAAAAATATTAATAAAATTCAATAAACAAAATAAACAAAAATATTTATGTAGATGTTATAGGACCTAGTCCCCATATTTGATGTAATGATTGTATCTAACATGGGTGTAGATGCATCATTATATTCACAATAAACAAAAAGATGTTATTGTTGCATTAGCCTGCACTGTAATGTTTTCATGATTTTGTTATTACTGGTCACTTATTCTTTTTGTAAGTGTATTAATCATCCATGAGTTATATGATGGTTTCCTTGTTTTTTTAGAATATCAATCTTTGTTTTCCCTCTTAACAACTTTGTTAGTAAAAGTTGGATGGTTACTTTATCAATGAAAACCTAATACATAATAAAACAACAAAAACCCCAATCATAAACTATTTATATAAAAATTGGATGGTTACTTTATCAATGAAAACCTAATACATAATAAAACAACAAAAACCCTAATCATAAACTATTTATATCCAAGCTTTATGGGGTTGGATTATGTTCAAGGAAAACTTTAAAGGCTAAATTTCATGATTTGTCTAATTTTCTATTTTTTCCTAAAAATAATTTGCTAATTTTTATTTAAAAAGAAATCACCCAATGGGATAAAATTATTTTACTATAAAAGTTGTTATTTTCTAAAAAATATATAAATACTTATAAATTGGAATACTTATCACCAAAAAATTTAAAACTAGCATACTCCCTAAGCGAGTTAATGGGAATTCTATAGTAAGTTGAGGGAAGTTATCATAATACTGATAATTGGAATCATATAAATATTGCAATTAAAATGATCTTATTTGAAGTCCGTCCACTATTTTGATAATGAACTCTTACAATAACTCTCAAATTGGTGATAATATTGTACATTTTGAATCTCAATGCAGACCAAAATCCCACTTTGGAGTATGGCTTCCACGAGGTCAAAATCACCATGATCTCATATACATGAGAGCTCACGTTCTTGGCAAGCTCTATGACTACACATGTTTAGAGCACAAAGCAACACAACCAAGACATCAATTTCTTAGACCTCATCTCCACTTGTAAATCAATAAATAGAAATAATTGAGTTGGTATCCACATATTTTCTCATGCTCTGCTAGGCCTTCAACCTCCATCACCTAAGAGAACACATGCTTACCACCATCAAACTCAATGAATTGGACACCAATTTTATCATATGAATATGGAATGTTCATGGAAGGTAAAGACGAAACCAAGAATAGAGAAATTGTGAGCTACAATACTTGTGGTTAGTTATGTTGCATGTAAGGCATGTCACCTCCCTCTACCATGCATTTGTCCATACCATAATACCACTCAACGTAGCTACAAATGGGGTAGTAGACACATGGTAACATCTTTCCATCCTAAGATGCTTGTCAACGCATATCCCAAGAAGTATTCTTACACTCTTTTTCATATCACAGTTCCACAACCTATGAAATGCGCATTTATCAATGACTCATACAAAATTATATCTTTATATTCTATATCCCCTTGTATCAATGCATTCATTTTTGAGTTAAAGATTGTTGATTTCAATGGTAGAAATATTTTCACGGTTAAAGTTGGGTTAGAATTTAATATAAGAACATTGTTCGCAAGTGTTATGTGCCATAATATAAATATTATTCATCGATGTTATATTTTAAATTCGATTACAAAGAAGGTTTAAGTTTTCATTAATTTTTGAAAATTAATAACCAATATAGTTTATTTATTTTTTGTCAAATGTTTATTAAATTATATTAAAATTAAATAATAAATATTTTAAAAGTTTACTTAATATGTAAATTTGATTTGATTTTATATTAGCAAATTAAAATTAAATAAGGAATATTTTAAAAAATGATTTAATATATAGATTTGATGACTAAACTTTTTATGGAATGTTAATTGAGTGACGAACACAATTAAATAGAAAGCAATTTAAAAATATTACAATTAATGTTGTCAATCTACATAGATTAGTATATTAAGGTTTGCACATAATCCCAGCTTAAAAAAATTAATAAAACTTTTAAATTTAAATCTAGTGTTTTAAATCTCTTTTTAAGATATTAGGTAGTGTTACTTGCAATTAGGATTCCATCCACAAGTAACAAATGCAATATATAGAATCTCTATGATTTCAAACCTCATCTTTGCAATAGCATCATCTCTGCTATTTTTTATTTCATATCTCCTTAATTTGTTTGAACCAGTGATGAATAACAATAAGATGTGCAACATACATTCACACCATCCTTTGTCACCCTTTTGACCCGCTGTAAACCTAGTAGCTAGGTCTCGCTCATGAGTTCTGATAGGGGCGGCGAGCCGCCGCCTCTCCCCGTCGTTGATGCCTTCAAACGCCTTCCCATCGCTGAAGGAAAACTGTCGGCCTCCAATCCCCCCTCCAAGTTCGTCTAAAAATTGGATGAAATCCCTTCAATTGCTATCCCCTCGGAACAACCCATGCAGATCGCGCTATCGTTAGCAGATCGAGCTCTGGTGGGCCAGTTTGTCGGGCTCTAGCCCTCACCACACACCATTGAGAATTGAATCCAAAAAAAACTAGCGGCCCCTGATTTCCAACAGCGTCACCTGCTACACGGTTGGGCGAGGGTTCTTCCTTTTCGAATTTATCTCCAAGGATGACCGAGATCTGATTTTCAGAAACATGCCATACTTCATGGGCCCCCAAGGAATTTACCTCAATCGCTGGACGCCAGACTTTGATCCGACGTTGGATGTACCCAAGGTGATTCCGGTGTGGGTTAGACTTCCTAACTTGCCGATCCATTGCCAGTCCACCTCGTCGATGCAGGCTATCGAAAATGGGCTAGGTAAGTACATTGACAAAGCTAACCCCAAAGAACAATACTCATGTGCATGTATCTATGTTGAAGTTGATCTAGAAGCGGGTCTTCCGGAAGCTCTAAAGTTGACAGTAGGAGACTGGCAACATTATCAGAAGCTAGACTATGAACAACTACCTTTTAAATGTTGACACTGTCATGAGTATGGCCATTTCCAAAAAAACTGCCCAAAAATCCCCCAAGCTCAGGAAGAAAAAGACTTGGACGAAGGATGGAAACATCCCAAAAGACACAAGTCAAAAAAATCGGGTTCCAGACGAGATGGGAAAGCTCCAAATCCCTCCTCACCAAAAAAAAAAAGATCCTCCAAAAAAAACCTATCCTGAAACGAGCAACAATTCTGAGGTCCAGGATGAACCATAAGTCGAAAGGAACATTCCATAAGCCGAGCCAACTCTGATCCAGATCCAACCAGAAAAATAAATCCATGGGCCTAACCCACCGACTAGTGCAGACCCCCCCAAGGAGGTAGCCCAACCGGACCAAGGATCAGAGGAAGATCTGTCAGAAGAAGAGGAAGGGGAAATAGATCCGAAAACAAGCACAAAAAAAACCTCAAAAAGGGGAAGGAAATTGACAAAAGAATGCAGAGAAGCTGAAACCTATAAAGACAAGCTACAAGGGGGACAATCAACTCTGGATGGATTGATCAATCCAAGAACAATGAGGCAACAGGGGTAGTTCCATAAAGGAGCCGCCACTACCAACAAAGGTAAGTAATGAAAGTCATCTCCTGGAATTGTAGAGGGCTCGGGAGTAAACATAAAATTGAAGCAATGAAAGATTTAATGCGCATCTCCACTGCAGACGTCCTGCTAATCCAGGAGACAAAGCTGGAAGAACAACATTTTTTCTAGGCTAGAAATACCTTCTGGAACATCTCTGACGGAATCACCATTAGCTCACGAGGAGACTCAAGAGGCTTGGGAACCCTTTGGAACCCCAACAAAATCGAGCTGATCCATTCCCACTCCAGTTCACACTGGATCCTCACTGTCCTTCGTCATAAAGACAAAGAACTTCAGGTAAGCCTCTTTAACATTTATGCTCCAGTCCTTCATGCAGAAAAAAGAGTGTGTTGGGAATCTATCCAAGAGAATTTGCATCTCCTTCATCTGGAGAATATAATCATTGTAGGAGACCTAAACCTCACTCTAAACGTCGGGGAAAAAAAGGGGGATCTCTCGTCAGGGAACCCTTTAGAGAAATTGTTGATGATCTAATCATGGACTGGGATCTGGAAGACATCAAACCCACCAAAGGATTGTTCACCTTGTCCAATAGACGATTAGGACCAGGTCATATTGCAGCCCGCCTCGACAGATTCCTCGTCCAACACTCTGTCCTCCTCCTCGGCCTCACTTTGGACTCCTCTATCCTTCCTTTCAGTGCCTCAGACCACAAACCTATTCTCCTCTCTTTCTCCCATGACCACAATCTAGGCCCCATTCCCTTCCACTTCAACCCAGCCTGGATCCAGGAGGAAGGTTTCCTAGACATTGTCTCCACAATCTGGAAAGAACCCATCACGGGCCACCCTTTCTACGTCTGGGAAGAGAAATTAAGAAAACTCAAAGTAGCGCTTAAATCATGGGCCAAGACTCTCAAAAATCCGCGCCTTGAGAGGGTGGAGGTGCAACAAATTCTAGAGAAGCATCAACTCCAAGCAGAGAATCATCCGATTGATTCCATATCCCTGGAGAAGGAACAACAACTCCATAGAAACCTTCATCACGCCTGCCGCCAAGAGGAGTAATACTGGAGGCAGAAATCAAGAAGTCCGTGGCTTCAATAAAGGGATAAAAACACAAACTTCTTGCACAAACAGGTGGAAGGAAGAAAGCAGTTCAACTCCATCAAAGAAGTCTGCTTCCAAGAGAAAAATCTCACCAACTTCGAGGACATCAAACTCGCTGCTCACGAGCACTTCAGAAACATCTACACTGAAGACCCTACCACCCAGGAAGCTATCGCCAATGACATCCTCAACCTCATACCTGCCAGGATCTCCATGGAAGACAATTTAATTCTCACAGAGCCGATCTCCAAAAAAGAGATTAAAAAGGCCATTGCAAATATGGACCCCGACAAAGCTCCCGACCCAGACGGATTTACAACCCGATTCATCAAAGTCTGCTGGAAAACTATCAAACATGACCTCCATAGAATGATTCAAAATTCACAAGCCTGCAATAAAATTGGAGGTAGCACCAACTCATCATTTCTAGTCCTTATCCCAAAGGAAAAGGGAGACTCCTCCTTCGATCCCTTCAGACCTATTTCCCTTTGCAACATTGGCTATAAGATTATTACCAAAATCACGACCAACAGACTAAAGAATATCCTTCCTGGAATCATTCCGGATAATCAAGGAGGCTTCATCAAAGGAAGAAACATTAGCGACAACATCATCCTTGTCTAGGAGGCCATCCATTCTAGTCAATCTAGGAAGGAAAAAGGAATGGTTATCAAATTGGACCTGGCAAGTGTAACACCCTGTTTTCCCCAAATTTGTAATTAATCCTAATACAGGAATTACCATGCTAAAGCATGATGAACATATAAATAACATTATGAATTTATATTACAGAACTGCTGAGAGGGGATGTGCAG
>SNQJ01S0035202.1:0-35456 GCA_010110895.2 Picea sitchensis | reverse complement strand
AAAACTTGCACAATAATACAAACAACTAAAATTTTAGCTATCAATGGCAATCACATGAGCAAAACAAACTACGCTCTGATACCACCTGATATGAAAATAGGGGGCTGACTTGTTATGCTATGCAAGCACCCTCTATTCCATTAAAATAAACTTTTCAGGACCTTGCTCAATGTCTTAGTTATGCAAGTTGTTTTATGTGTCAATTTCATGCTTCTTTTAAATATTTATGTGTGAGATATTTGTAAGATTAAATATGTTGTTTACATAAATACAACAACAAAATTAACTTGCAGAAAATAATAACCAACAAACACTCACAACAAGAACAACATGATAAAGGAGTTCACCCCCAACTGGGCTACATCTCCTTGAGCCTCCATCAATGGACTAGGCTCTCTAGGATTAGTTTGTCAAAGATTCTTTTACAAGATGCTTCTCAACTCCAATGGAAATATTGACTGTACCATTGGGTTCAGAATACATAAAAACCCCAAAAATGACTAATAGAACTTTGAAAACGGACCATGGTTCATCCGGGCATGACCTCTTCTACATGTGGCCTTGAGCTTCCCTGAGCTTCCTTGTGGAAAAAACACATGTAAATGTCCTCAAATGCCTCTGAAACCTATCCCAATGTGTTCGGAGCATAACAATTAGCCAAAATGACTATTCAGTCACAGAAAATAGACTTTGCCTCATTTGAGCATGACCTCAATCAATGAGGGCTTCAAGCTCCCTGAAGCTTTTTGAAACTTCAATGGTGTAAAACCTACAAAATAAGTCTTCAAATGCTTTTGAAAACAGTGCCAATGGATTCAGAACATCCAAAAACCCCTAGTTGGGCTTTTTCGGCACCTCATTTGGCCAAAAAATAAAGAAGTTAGGCCTCCTGCCATTTTCCTCCTTCAAGCTTCCTGTCTCTAGTTCGCCAAAACACACCTTTGTGTGCCCAACCTAGCACACGCGCTCAATATCGTGCTAAAACCTAGCACCGACGCATAACCGTAAAACACACAAAACTGTCGAACGGTTAACGAATTTTTGGCCCCCAAACCGCATAGGTGTTGGGCACATGGGCCATGTGACCACATCCCCACGCACCCAAAAATGCCAAGTTCCAAGCCAATAGGTAATGGACAAGTGTCCAAATGCAGATGCACCAAGTGTTGGGCAAATGGGGTCGGCTAACCGTTTAAAACTCCCAGGTGAATCCCATGCAACCGTGTAGAGGTCAGGTCACATGGCAAGGTTTATGCGACCGGGGGCTGTGGTGTTGTAACCGTTGGAAAATCTGAATTCGCATGCATTGTTAACCACCGGTCATATGTATTACAATACAACCGCGGGCTAGGTCTAAGCCCCAACCCGACCCCCACGCCAAACTATACAATGGTGTTAATTTAAATAAATTTAAACATATATATATATAACAAGGAACACCATGTGGCATGCCAGTCGGGCAGCCATTGCTAAAGTGCTTGGTCTATGGTGGAGGTCCTGGGTTTGATCCCCACAGACTCCATAAATTTTTATCAAACCATAGCATAATAGGGTGCCACATGGCAGCCCACGCCTGGGCCACGTGGCACCAAACCACTTGACCAAAAAGATGCCATGTGTCCACCAATGATTCACCCAGACTGCCAACTCAGCATTGACATGTCACCACTTGCCACGTCAGCGTACGACTCTGCCACGTCATCATACGAACCTGCCATGTCAGCATCCGTATGGACTGTACAATCAACACATTTTTTTTTTTTGCTTGTTTGACAATTTGAATAGAACGCGATATCTCACTCATCTGATGTCCGTTTGAACCCGAATGAGTTGCGTTTGCTTCGTGACGACGAGGGCTACACACCCGTTCGTTTTGAGACAATTATGAGAACTTTGATTTTTGAGCAAAATTTTGACCCCTGGTCTAGATTCTGATTATAAAGAAAGCTACAAAATTAGATGTTACACATGTTGCACTCAACACAACCTTCACAATGATTTTGTTCTCTTGCAAAGGATATTAACTTCCTCACGAGCCATCTCCATAACAAAGCTTAAGCATATATCATCCTACTAATAAACAAAGTATTGGAAACACATTTCAACTGGAAAACTTGTGGCTTATGAGCCCATAATATTCCTCATCTAGATGATCTTACACAATAATGATACACCATTCACACAGGGAACTATATATTGAATGCACAAGTCTTCACACATACTTCACATTGTATAACCTTCATACTCAAACAACATTTTCTTGTATGGTTGATATATTCACGTAGATATTATAATAAAAGGAATTCAAATGCATTCATATTCATCATAAAGATAACATGTAACAACATGTTCATATTATTATTTATTTAAATACATTACAACATTTTACAAACTTCAAGCTGCCTCAACGATCCCTCACAACTCTTCTTCTCCTGCACTTCGACTCAATAGTTAAACAATCAAACAATTATAGTTTATATCACTAGACAATTTTCAGTTGCCAAAATGCACACCATGGTATCCCATTTTCTCACTCTCCCTTATTTATTCATATGGAGCTCTCCCCATCAAATACTCCATCCTATTGGCCAACATGTTTGGCTCTCTATTCTTAATACTAATTAGAGCTACCTAACTCCTTAGTTATTCTATAAATCTTCTTCCATGGAAACCATTCACCCTACATTTTCCAATTGGTCTTCTCTTGTGCCTACTTTAGCTACCACTATTAATGTTCTAGTGTCCTTGTCTTTTAATTTCCTAGATAAAGATCAATTATTCTTCCCCAATTATTCCTCTTCTATAGTACACCCTTTTAGATTTCCTTTTGAAATGCATTTCTTAATATATTATTCTACAATTCCTTCATTTGGATTCCTTTCTATAGATCATGGACACTTTCCTCTTGACTGTTTATAATTTCTCCCACTCCTAGATTTGCATTATTGATTTGGGAGTTTCATAGCCAATAATGATTCCACACAATCCATAGCATAAGTTTCCAACACCCACAACTTGCTCTTGCAACAACTTGGGAATTCCACATCACAAAGTTCAAGCACCCACATCTTGCTTGAGTAGCAAGCATTCTTCATTGCATCTATAGTGTTCTACTTAATAACATGCTTCACTTTGGCTATCCATGTGGTTTTCTCTTTCTGCACCTCCTTTTTCCCACTAGGAATCCACTAACTAATTTCTCTTGAACTTTATCTCTACTTGAAAAAGATCATCTTGCCTTTGCGTGCAATCACTTGCATTCTCAAACCAACATATTCAAAGTGACAATAACACAAAACTCAAGATTGTAAGTGGAATATTTATGTTGCATGCCATTCAATTCCCTACTAAAGATTCTATTGATCACCCTATGACTCAATATTGTGCCAATAGCTACAATGATAATTTGAATATGCTATCTTCTGTAAAGCTTCAACTTCTTTGTTCTCAACAACTTCACTCTTTTCTCTAACATCTTATTTTATGCTTCTTGCTTTGCTCTATTTTTTGCATTCTTCCACTATAATCTTCTCTTCCCAATGCTATGGTTAGCTTGGAAATCTCTCTCATCCTAGAGCTATATCTATCTCTAATACCAACATAGGGGAATGTCCCCAAACCCTTGTAACATCACAAATCCTTCGCAGTTGAATCAAATCTTTGGTGCAAGTCTAGGCAATGCAAAATCTTAAAAAAAAATGCAGAACAAAACTTGTAGCCACATAATGCCACATATATAGAAGCTACAAAAACACATAGACAATCTCTTACATAGTAGAATTAATGAAAGCTACAAAATCATATGTTACACATGTTTCACTCAACACGACCTTCACAATGCTTTTGTTCTCTTGCAATGGAAATTAACTTCCTCATGAGCCATCTCCATAAAAAAAAAATTAGGAATAGATCAACCTACTAATAAAAAAAGTATTGGAAATACATTTCAGCTGGAAAACTTGTGGCTTATGGGTCCATAACATTCCTCATCTTGATGATCTTACACAATAATGATGCACCATTCACATAGGAAATTATAGATTCTATGCACAAGTCTTCACACTTACTTCACTTTGTACAACTCTCGTACTCAAAGAACATTTTCTTGTATGGTTGATATATTCACGTAGAGATTACAATAAAAGGAATTCAAATGCATTCATATTCATCATAGAGATAACATTTAACATCAACATGTTCATATTATTATTGATTTGAATACATTACAACATTTTAAAAACTTAGAGATGCCTCAATGATCCCTTACAACTCTTCTTCTCTTGCACTTGGACTCAATAGATAAACAATCAAACAATTATAGTTTATATCACTACTAGACAATTTTCAGTTGCCAAGATGCACGCCATGGTATCCCATTTTCTCACTCTCCCTTATTTATTCATATGGAGCTCTCCCTATCAAATAATCCATCCTATTGGCCAACATGTTTGACTCTCTATTCTTAATACTACTTAGAGCTACCTAACTCCTCATTTCTTCTATGAATCTTCTCCCATGGAAACCTTTCACCTTACATTTTCCAATTGGTCTTGTCTTGTGCCTACTTTAACTATCACTTTTAACGTTCTAGTGTCCTTGTCTTTTCATTTCCTAGCTCAAGAT
Source organism: Picea sitchensis (assembly GCA_010110895.2). Taxonomy (NCBI): domain Eukaryota; kingdom Viridiplantae; phylum Streptophyta; class Pinopsida; order Pinales; family Pinaceae; genus Picea; species Picea sitchensis. The sequence goes on along the minus strand of SNQJ01S0035202.1, from coordinate 30,833 downwards.
CGATTATTCTTCCCCAATGATTCCTCTTCTATAGCACACCCTTTTAGATTTCCTTTTGAAATGCATTTCTTAATATTTTATTCTACAATGCCTTCTTTTGGATTCCTTTCTATAGAGCATGGACAATTTCCTCTTGACCATTTATAATTTCTCCCATTCCTAGATTTGCATTATTGATTTGGGAGTTTCATAGCCAAGAATGATTCCACACAATCCATAACATAAGGTTCCAACACCCACAACTTGAGAATTCCACAACACAAAGTTCAAGCACCCACATCTTGCTTGAGTAGCAAGCATTATTCATTGCATGTAGTGTTCTACTTAATATCAATATTCACTTTGGCTATGCACATTATGCTATCTACGTGGTCTTCTCTTTCTACATCTCCTTTTTCCCACTAGGAATCCACTAACTATTTTCTCTTGAACTTTATCTCTACTTGAACCAGATCATCTTGCCTCTTCTTGCAATCACTGGCATTYTGAAAGAAACATATTCAAAGTGACAATAACACAAAAATCAATATTGTAAGTGGAATATTTATGTTGCATGCCATTCAATTCCCTACTAAAGATWMTATTGATCACCCTATGACTCAATATTGTGCCAATAGCTACAATGCTCACATCACAATACACCTAAAACACTTTTTAAACAAGGTAACACCAACATGCGTGGATAGGTAAAATTCTACTTCAATATCTCAATACTTCATTGTGTGTGCACACTCCATTGGAATACATGCGATTTTATACATTTTTTTATCGACACACATATCTCACTTCCATTTATGAACTTCCTATAAATTGTTGGTGTACCATGAAAACTTCTCACCTCCATGAAACTGTGAGGTGTTAGCCATTCCAATATTTCCTTCACTTTCTCTAAATCCATGTGAAATCCATTCTTAAATACCATTGACTTGATGTACACCAACTCCTCCTCAAAGAATTCACACTTCTTTAAGTTTATGCAAAATTGATCCTTCTCAACACTCCAAACACCAAAGTCTAATATTCCAAGTGTTTCTTTATGATTTTACTAAAATCCTAATGTAATCCAAATAATCAACAATAGACTTACTAATGTGAAATCCTAATCCATCTGCCATTAATTGTATGATTGTGATTGGCACATTGGTTAGTGAAAATAGCCTAACTAACCACTCATGTAAACTATCTTTGGTCTTAACTACAATCATTCAGTCGTCACCCTCTCTAATCCTAATTTGGTGATACTTTTTCTCAAATAAGACTTCGGTGAGGTATCTCACACAACTCAAAATGGCCATCAAACCGTCCATTCTTGAAAATGGGAATATATACTAATCCTAATCTTATTAAGGGCCCCATAGCCTATACACATTTTCCATTATCCATCCTTTTTTGGCATTATCAATATTGGTACCACACACATGCTAATTCTCTCTCTGATTAAGCATGTTGACAACAACTCACCTACCTATTTGTTCAACTCAACACTTTCCCATGAACTCACCCAATAGCTTCTTTACTTCTACAAATATATACTTGTCCTTGAGATGCTATTTTAACTCATTATGTGTCATAACTTTGTTTGACACAATAACATAACATTCCATCTCTTTCACTGCACTCAAAATTTATTCGTTGGCAACAATAACACTTCTTAAGGTTCTCTATCCTTCATTAACACTAGTAGGAATCTCCCTCTATCCTTGATGATGGTGTAAGTGTTCTTCTTCCCATCAACACTACATTTCTATCATACTACCACGATCTACCCGACAAATGGTGGCAAGTGTCCATGGGGATGAAATCACATGGGATTTCATCCTTAGATTCACCAATAATAAATGATATCTTAAATTGGTATATGACTAGTCTATCACCATTACTTCATATATGCACTAGAATAAAAATATCTTATAGAGCGTGGATGATTCAATCACGCTAGCTTTAAATTCTCTATCATCTCTACCATGACCATACTTTTATTTTAGTGGCAATCACTCACTTGTTCATCAGAGCGCAAGTTTGGAGCTACAGTTAGAGAAGAAGGAAGAGAGAGAGAGTCACATTCTTGGGAGAGGAATTTATGTAGTGTTTKATTTGTTCTCTTGGCATTGTATTGACTATCTATATTAAGAAATKTTTTGCTGGGTTTTCTCCCCCGTGAGGGTTTCCCAAGATAAAGGATGTGTCTCTTGTGATTGTGTATTTCTCAATGATCCTATCTATGGTATGGTTATCTAGTAGATTGAAAAGAAAACTAATAATATCTTAAACCTTAACATGGTATCAGAGCTAAGTTGAAGAGAGCATCTTTCACAAGAAGAAGAAAAATGTCATTGTTTCCGTACATGAAAATTAGGGATTTTTATTGAAGAATATTTTCAGCCTCAAAGTCATCTAGAAAAGTGTGCCCTAGCCCAAGGAACTCTTTGGCACCTTCAGTGCACCTTTTTAGTGGGTATATCTCCCGAAAAGTGAAACCCTAGTTTTCACAAAGTACTAGAAGTACCAAAAAACCAAAAGTACCAGAGTACCAGATGTACCAAAAAACTAGAAGTACCAGAAAACCAGAAGCACCAGTCTAGAAATCCGCTGGTCAAGTTTGAAGGGGGAAAATTTGGATTTTCAGAAATCTGACTATACCAGCTTACTCGCCTCAGATCAACGCATCTAGCCCCTAGATTAGAATTTCAAAATGTGAAGTTTGAAAAATTAGGGTTTCCTCATAAAACCCTAATTTGCAGTTGCAATCTCATAATCAATTACAGTATCAATTGCAATTGCAGTATTAGTCGAAGTATCAACTATAGTACCAGTTGCAGTCACCCTTGAAGTTTTTAAGAGTTGGGTATTTGTAGGAGAAGGGATTTCTTGCCATGGATCAAGAAGGATCTCAAGATCCAACACATTTAGAGGAATAATGCAACCCAGGTTTGATTACTTTGATATGCATCTATTTTTTATGACATTATTGTGATCTAGGTTGCATGTTGAAGCAATGACCATCATACTAACCTTTGGTCAAAGTTAAAGTCAAAGTGTTAGATGGATTAAAGTTGAGATCATAGAATTTATTCTTTAACCCAAATTTATGTCAAGATAGCATATTGTCTTAGTATAGAGGATAGGTCAAAGAAATCACTTGTCATCTTGAGTGAAGGATACATGGAAGAAAAGAAACACACACTCATTCTTGAGGACAAGACTCCAGGTTCTAAGTTTGATTAATTAATTTGATAAGATTCAAAGTTGCACATGACAAAGTTGATAACTACCCCTTTACAAGTAAAACACTATAGTTGAGGTAGCAGTCTTTGAAAAGTATTATGCCTGGTAGCATGTGAGCATATTGAAGATAAATGCTTAATATAATCATTTACTAGATACAACTAACATCTCCTCTAGGAGAAACTTCTTGTGTTGATTCCAGGTTACCATGGATGAATGTTTGATCACAACATTAGAAAAGTGTTGATCTCATTTCATTTTATATTTCTTACCTTTGATCTTTGCTTCAAACATGTCACAAGTGATAGCTCTAAAGGAGCTACTGTGATGATTATTCATGTTATTGTTTTATCTACTACTATCAAAAGAGTATTATTCTTTCTTGTTGTTTTGTTGACCTTGTTTCAGGTCATAGGTGATAACCTTGAGGAAGCTACAGTGAAGGTTGCAGAAGGAAACATATCAGATGAGACATGAAGTAGACTATGTACATGACCATATACACTCATGTACCAAAGAAGATGAAGAAGAAGCTATATTTTGAGATTCAAAGTATCTCATATGAAGATTGATTGTAAGGAGCAGATGAACAAACATTAGAACAAAAACTCACAACATAATTGTTCAAAGGTTAATGAAGTCGCCTTGATGGGAAGCAGAACCCGGTTGAAGCCTGACTCAGTCCTTCATATTTAGACTTGGTATTCAACACCAAGTATACCCTGTAAGAGATGATGAAGTCCTTATAGACTCAGAAGAAATCGAGAGTAAGCCTGATTTCAGAAAGGATCATATGAAGAGACAACTTCCAGGACTGGGAGACATATGTCGTGAGAAGACTAGATCATAGCTTCATAAACTTCAGGAGATATGAAATCTCTTAGGAAGATTCCCTTGTTTCAGTAACAGAGAAGGAAGCCAGTAAAAAAGACTAGGATATGGATTCTTCCGTGAGACTAGAATAGAAGTCAGTATTGACTTCCAATATTGATCTATACATATCAAACATGTTGCAGATGTACAAAGCCTGATGTGTGTCTATAGGATTCTCTCAGCAAGAGGGAGAAGACTATGACAAGACATTTACTCCAGTTATTGAAGAAATAGTTCCAGTATTTATGAAGTAAACCAGAACAACCATGATTCGTATATAGTATGAGATGCAGGGGAGAAATCCCCATATTCAAAATTGAGTGGCAGTCGGTGCAGTACATTAGTTGGGTCACAAAGACATGACTACAATAAAATATAGAGTTACCTCCATGAAATAAGAAGAGCTACCTTCAGTATCAGTTATTGATCCACTCTGAGTTTCATATGAAGTTGTTGCCATGATGGAGTAGAGGAGTTGCTCCTAGATTTCAACAGTCATAGTGAGAATGGAGCAACCATTCTCATCTTTAGAGCAGGTGCAGGTGCAGGTGTAGAGTCCCAGTTACATAAGGAACAATTGCAAAAAGAGGATAGGACATACTCTGAAGTAGTGAGATAGATAGTGCTTTGCAAAGAGCACATAGAGCTAGCACATGATTGTGTAGATTGGGTTGAAATTGAGCAAGTGTACTAGATTGGTACAATGTAATGAGAAAATTTGATTTGAATATTGAATATAGAAAGAATCATGTATGTCAGTTGAAGGAAACTCTGTATGTGTTAAAGAAAGCTCCTAGAGCTTGGTATGAAATAATTGACAGCTTCCTGACGAGTTTGGGCTTTACCAAGAGTAAATTTGATTCTAACCTATATCTCAAGGTTATGAATGATGAGCCAGTGATGTTATTACTATATGTAGATGATGTATTCTCGATAAGATGAATAAAATCTCATCACAGATTGCAGAAGAAGCTCGCTACAGAGTTTGATGGAAGACCTAAATGCATTATCTCTTAGGTCTTGAAGTTTGGTAGAGCACAAAGAAGATCTTACTTAACCAAGGAAAGTATGCAGTTAAAATGAAGAGGTTTGACATGTTGAAATGTATATCCATGTAGAAACCCATGGAAACAAAGTTGAAGCTCCTGGTAGATACCTCGTCAAGATTGGTTGATGCTACTCTGTACATATAGGTTATTGGTTCAGTGATGTATCTGACGAATACTAGGATAGATATATGTTTCGGCTAGACGGTATCTGGTAGAACCAAGACGTGTTCACATTATTCCTACAAAACATATGATGAGATACCTTAAGGGTACGTTGGATTTTGGTCTCTATTATACTAGAGATCATGACTTCAGACTGAGTGGTTATACAGATTCAGATTGAGCTAGAAGTGTTTCTGATAGAAAGAGCACTTCAGGATGTTATTTCAGTCTAAGGTCAGCCATGAATTCATGGCAGAGTAAGAAGCAATCAAGTATTGCTCTCAGCACGACAGAAGCGGAATACATTGCTGCATGTTTTGCCAATTGTGAATCCATATGGCTTAAGATGTTGTTGACAGATCTACTTGATCTGGAGATGGAAGCCACTGTGATTCTATGTGATAACCAAGTTGTATAAAGATGATGGAGAACCATGCGTTCCATGATGAGTCGAAGCACATAGATATCCGGTATCACTTCACTCGTGATATGATGCAAAGAGGGGATATAAAAATACAATATGTGGCACAGTTGAACATGATTGCAGATGTGTTGACCAATCCTCTATCTCATGTAAAGTTTGAGCACTTTCGAGATAAGCTTGGTGTAGTCCGAAAGGACCTCCCTCGAAAGGGGGAGTAGTGATGATGATATGTTTCCAGCCTTGTGATGTGATGCCAGCTTAATTGCTGTGATGATGTGCCAGCTTAATTGTTGTGTTGATGTGCCAACTTAATTGATGTGTTGATGTGCCATCTTAATTGATGTGATGATGTGCTAGCTTAATTGCTGTGTTGATGTGCCATCTTAATTGTTGTGATGATGTGCTAGCCTAGTGCTATGATGCCAGCTTAATTGCTATGATGATGTGCTAGCCTCATGCTATGATGATATGCCAGCCTCGTGTTGTGATGATGTGTTTCCATCCTCATGCTGTGATGATGTGCCAACCTCATGATGTGATGATGTTTCCAGCCTTGTGTTGTGATGATATGTTGCCAGCCTCATGCTGATGATGTTGTGTTTCTAGTCTCGTACTGTGATGCCAAATTCGTGTTGATGATGTTGTGTAGCCAGCTTAGTGCTGTGATGCCAGCTTTGTGCTGAAGACTCTCAACCTAGTGCTGATGTTGATGATGCTCCATCTTTTGTGCTATGATACTGTTGTTGTTGATGTTGTATCAGCCTTGTGCTTTTATTGATGATGATGATGTATTAGTGTTATACTAATCCATGTTGATGCAAATGATGATGATGATGCCACTTCAACTTCTTGCTGAAGATGATGATGATGATGCCACTTCAGCTTCTTGCTGAAGATGATGATGATGTTACTTTAGCCTCATGCTAAAGATACTGATGATATTACTTTAGCCTCATGCTAAAGAAGATGATGATGTTACTTTAGCCTCATGCTAAAGAAGATGATGATGTTACTTTAGCCTCACGCTAAAGATGATGATGATGTTACCTTAGCCTCATGCTGATGAGGATGATGATGCTACTCCAGCTCCATGCTGTGAATGATGATGACGAGAAAAACTTCCAATGATTTATAGATACACCAATCAGTGTTCCAAGATGCTGTTGATGATGTTGTACTCTCTCTTGCCTGATGCTATTGTAGAATACCCTTCTTGTTAAGGGGGAGTGTTGAAATAATGTAACTGCAAAGAGTATTCTATTTATTATTGATGTATTATTCATTAGATCAATCCCCTTTTGTGGATTGATAATGTCGGGTATTGTAAATGACCAAATCCCCTTTTGCAGGTTGGTCAAACCCTAATTGTAATATGCTAAATGAGAATTCGGCCCCCATAATATATTAAAGTGGTTATAACCACTCAGATTGAGAAGTCGACCCTGCCAGTGAAAAGACACCTCAGTTTAGCACCCACCAGATTGTATAAATAAGAGAGGGAAATGCCTCATTTGTTCACTCACTCACTTGTTCATCAGAGCGCAAGTTTGGAGCTGCAATTAGAGAAGAAGGAGAGAGGGGCACATTCTTGGGAGAGGACTTTCTGTAGTGTTTGGTTTATTCTCTTGGCATTGTATTGGCTATCTATATTAAGGAAGTTTTTGCCGGGTTTTCTCCCCCATGAGGGTTTCCTAGGATAAATGATGTGTCTCTTGTGATTGTGTATTTCTCAGTGATCCTATCTATGCTATGGTTATCTAGTAAATTGAAAAGAAAACTAATAATAGCTTAAACCTTAATAGTTTAATCATTTATATTTCCAAGAGAACAATTCTTCAAGGATATGAATATTGATCATACTACTTCCAACCAAGCAAAACATATACTCTATAGGAATCTTAATAATCACAGTAAACAATACACCAAATTTCTCGGCAATGAAATCAATAGAGTTTACATATTTTAAACTAGAGCAATATGCCAATTGTCTACTGGTGCATTCAATAAAACATTACTAAATTGACCAAATCTTTTGGACAATCTATCTAAACCAATTGAAGAGGAAAGAAAGGATTTTCTGTAGATCAGAGGGTATTTGTGCAATTGTCATGCACCAATGCACAATATACTATCAATGCTAACTTCCAGTCAACATTTACTTTATGGATTACGATGTTTCTCAGATCTACAATGTGCAGAAAAACTCTATGCAACGCAGTTGCAGATACTGTGTGCTACAAAACTTCATTCATGAACTCTCAGAACTTACTACGCACTGTGATAGTAACACTAAGTAAAACAATTTCTTGAAACAAAATCAACATAGTGCTATACCTAGCATATAAACTCAGAAATACTTATGAACTTGTCAACACACAACATACTTGATAGATATTTAGAGCTTGAGCGCTGCGTGCTATTACAAAATACAAGACTATGTTGAGCTTCAACTCCAACGACTTTTGAAAAACTTCTGCAACTTACAAAACACAGAGCTTGAGCTCTCAAACTTCTTGACTCCTTACAACTGTTGCTGCTTCTCTCTATCGACTATTTCATTTTCTCTGTTTTGTTCTGTTTTATACCTACATACTCAAACATATATAGATAAGACTGAGACTTCCTGTAGAAGTAAAATTGACTCAAACAATTAAGATGACAATAAATTTTGAATAACTCTTATCTGCATAACAGAGCTCGAGAAAGATAAAGATCAGTTCATTAAATAAACTTCTTCTAACACTCTTCCTTGATGTGTCTAATAGACTAACGTCTCTGTTTTTCATGACAGACACAGTCTACGTAAGCATGAAACTCACAACTTGTAATTAATATCTCAAACACTCCCCCTTAATTATAAGTAGGCGAGTTTACAAAACACAATTTACATAAAAAAATTGAATCGACATGAACTGTCAAAGATATGTTACTGTGTTGACTCCTAGACAACTGCGCAGTTTCTAAAATACATCTCTTGCCAAAGATTTTGTAAATATATCCGTGACTTTTTCTTTAGACCTGCAAAATTCTAAACATATTTTTTTGTTATTCACTAATTCTTTGATAAAATGATACTTTGTATCAATATGCTTGGTTTTCATGTGAAACACATGATTCTTTGATAACATGATGGCTGATTTGTTCTCACAAAATACCGTAGTTGGTTCCTGTTTTTCCTGCAACAAATATTTTAACATTCTTCTCATCCAAATTGCTTGACAAGCTGCACATGTAGCTACAATGTACTCAACTTCTGCTGAAGAAAGAGTCACAATGGCTTGCTTCCTTGATTCCCATGACACTATACTTGTTCTAAAATGAAATGTGTACCCAGAGGTACTTTTCATGTCATCTATGCTGCCTCCACAATCATCGTCAGTGTATCCAATAAGTTTGAAATCTTCTGAAGTAGAATACATAATGCCAAAATATTTTGTTCCATTCACATATCTCAGAATCCTTTTCCCTCCCTTCTAATGTGATTCTTTTGGAGTTTCCATGAACCTTGAAATCAATCTCACTCCATACATAATATCAGGCCTTGTTGCTGTTAGATACATAAGATTGCCTACCATCCTTTTAAACAATGTGGGATCCACCTTGGACCCTTTATCTTCCTTACTTAACTTCAATCCTGTTATGACAATTGTTGGGGCTGCTTTGGAATTTATCATGTTGAATCTTTTTAAAATTACATGTTCATATTTAGATTGTGAAATAAATATACCAGATTTAGACTGGTGAACTTCAATACCCCAAAAATATTTCATAAGCCCTAAATCAATCATTTCAAATTCATCCTTCATAATTGACTTAAATTCTTCTATGCCAAAATGTTGAAATATTGTAACTGCAAAGAGTATTCTATTTATTATTGAGTTATTATTCATTAGATCAATCCCTTTTGTGGATTGATCATGCCAGGCATTGTAATTGACCAAATACCCTTTGTGGATTGGTCAAACCTTAAATATATTATGCAAATTGAGAATTCATCCCCTTGGATAGTTAAAGTGGTTTTAACCACTAAGAAGACAAGTCGGCCCTGCCCAATGAAGAGACACCTTTCCAGCTCCTGCCAGTTTGCATAAATAAAGGAAGCTAGTGCCTCATTTGATCACTCACTCAGATCACTCATCTAGTGTGCAAGTTTGAAGGAAGCTACAGTTTCCAATTACCGAAAGAAGGAAGAGAGAGAGGCACATTGCTCAATGGAGGATATTCTCTAGTGTTTGGTTTATTGTCTTGGCATTGTATTGACTATCTATATTAAGGAAGTTTTTGTTGGGTTTTCTCCCCCATGAGGGTTTCCTAGGATAAATGTTGTGTATCTTGTGATTGTGTTTCTCTCAGTGATCCTACCTATGCTATTGTTATATAGTAAATTGAAAACAAAAATAATAATAGCTCAAAACTTAACATGGTATCAGAGCTAAGATGATGAGAGCACCTTTCAATGGATAAGGAAAAATGTCACTGTTGTCATATAAGAAATTTAGGGCTTTTTATTGGAGATAAAGTTTTGCCTAAACACCATCTAGAAAAGTGCGCCCTACCCTAGTGAATCTTTTGGCACCTTGAGTGCACCTTTTCAGTGGACATAACTCCCAGAAAGTGAAACCCTAGTTTTCACTGGTACCAGAAAACCAGAAAACCAGAAGTACCAGAAAACTAGAAAACCAGAACCAGTACCAGAAGTACCAGTCCAGATTTCCGCAAGCTTAGTTTCAAGGGGTAAAATTTGGATTTTCATAAATCTGACTACACCAGCTTACTCGCCTCAGCTCAGTGCATCTATCCCCTGGATCAAAATTTCAAAATTTGAAGTTTGAAAAATTAGGGTTTCCTCATAAAACCCTAAGTTGCAGTTGCAGTTTAAAAATCAGTTGCAGTTGCAGTTTAAAAATCAGTTGCAGTATCAGTTGAAGTATCAACTACAGTCACCCTTGAAGTTTTTAAGAGTTGGTAATTATTACTGTTTCTACCAGATGGTGCCAGTACTTGCAAATACTATCAGAGGTATGTATTCACATATGTTTAAACTGTTAAGATTTAAAGGGTAGTTGTAGGAGAAGGGATCTCTTACCATAGATCCAGAAGGATCTCAAGATCCAACACATTTAGAGGAATAATGCAACCCAGGTTTTATTATTTCGATATGCATCTATTTGTTATGACATTAGTTTGATCTAGGTTGCATGTTGAAGCTATGACCATCATACTAACCTTTGGTCAAAATTAAAGTCAAGGTATTATATGGATTAAATTTGAGATCATAGAGTTTATTCTCTAACCCAACTTTCTGTCAAGATAGTATATTGTCTTAGTACAGAAGACAGGTTGAATAAAACACTTGTCATCTTGAGTGAAGGAGACTTGGAAGAAAAGAAACACACTCATTCTTGAGGACAAGACTCCAAGTTCTAGGTTTGATCAAATAAGTTGATAAGATTCAAAGTTGCACATGACAAGTTGATAACTACCCCATTACAAGTAAACACTATAGTTGAGGTAGAAGTCTTTGAAAAGTATTATGCATGGCATTATGTGAGCATATTGAGATAAATGCTTAATGTAATCATTTACCAGATACAAATAACATCTCCTCTAAGAGAAACTTCTTGTATTGATTCTAGGTTACCTTGGATGAATGTTTGATCACAACACTAGAAGAGTGTTGATCTCATTTCGTATTGTATTTCTTATTTTTGATCCTTGTTTCAGACAAATCACAAATGAAAGCTCTAAAGGAGATACTCTGACGATTGTTCATACTATTTTTTTATTTACTATTATCAAAAGAGTATTATTCTTGCTTGTTGTTTTGTTCACCTTGTTTCAGGTCACAGGTGATAACCCTAAGGAAGCTATAGTGAAGGTTGTAGAAGGAAACATATTAGATGAGACATGAATCAGACTATGTACATAACCATTCATGTACCAAAGAAGATGAAGAAGAAGCTATCCTTTTGAGATTCAAAGTATCTCATATGAATATTGATTGTAAGGAGCAGAAGGCTCCAAAGATGACTGAACATTAGAACAAGAACTCACAACAGAATTGTTCAAAGGTTAATGAAGCCACCTTGACGGGAAACATAACTCGTTTGAATCCTGACTCAGTATTTCATATTTAGACTTAGTATTAAACACCAAGTATACCCTATAAGAGATGATGAAGTCCTTGTAGACTCAGAAGAAATCAAGGATAAGCCTTATCTAAGAAAGGATCAAATGAAGAAACTTCCAAGATAGGGAGACAGATGCCATGAGAAGACTAAATCGTAACTTCAGAGTCTCCTAAGAGATATGAAATCTTCTAGAAGATTCCGTTGTTTCAGTGATGGAGATGGAAGCCAGTCAAAAAGACTAGGATATGGATTCTTCCATGAGACTACAAGAGAAGTCAGTATTGACTTCCAAGATTGATCTATACAGATCATGCATATTGCATATGTACAAAGCCTGATGTGTGTCCTGAGGATTCTCCCAACAATAGGGATAAGACTATGACGAGACACTTACTACAGTAATTGAAGAAATATGTCCAGTATTTATGAAGACAACCAAAACAACTATGGTTCATACATAGTATGAGATGCAGGGGGAGAAATCCCCATATTTAAAATTGAGTGGTAGTTTGTGCAGTACATTAGTTGGGTCATGGAGACATGACTACAATAAAAGATAGAGTTGCCTCCATGAAAGAAGAAGAGCTACCTTCAGTATCAATTATTGAGCCACTCTCAGTTTCAGATGAAGTTGTTTCCGTGATGAAGTAGAGGAGTTACTTTCAGATTTCAGCAGTCACGGTGAGAATGGAGCATCCATTCTCAACTTTAGAGCAACTGTAGGTGCAAAGTCCCAGTTCCAAAAGGAACAATTGTAGAAAAAGAAGAGGACATACTCTTGGGAAGTGAGACAGATAGTGCTTTGCAGAGAGCACATAGAGCTAGCACATGATTGTGCAAATTGAGTTGCAATTGAGAAAGTGTAGTAGATTGGTACAATGTAATGAGAAAATTTGATCTGAAGATTGAATATAGAAAGACTCATGTCTGTCGGTTGAAGGAAGATTTGTATGTGTTGAAGCAAGCTCCTAGAGCTTGGTATGGAATAATTGACAGTTTCTTGACAAGCTTGGGCTTTACCAAGAGTAAAGTTGATTCTAACCTTTACTTCAAGGTTATGAATGATGAGCTAGTTATATTGTTTCTACTATATGTATATGATGTATTCTTGACAAGATGAAGAAAAACTCATCACAGATTGTAGAAGAAGCTCGCTACAAAGTTTGATGAAAAACCTAATGCATTATCTCTTAGGTCCTGATGTTTGGCAGAGCCTAGAGAAGATATTCCTTAACCAAGGGAAGTATGCGGTTGAAATAATGAAGAGGTTTGACATGTTGGAATGTAAATCCATGTACACACCCATGGAAATGAAGTTGAAGCTCCTAGTAGATGCCTCATCAGAATTGGTTGGTGCTATTCTGTACAAACATATTATTGGTTTAGTGATGTATCTGATGAATACCAGGCCAGATATATGTGTTTCCTTGAGTCAGTATCTGGTAGAACCTAGACGTGTTCACCTTGATGATGAAAAACATGCGATGAGATACCTTAAGGGTACATTGGATTTTGGTCTCTGTTATACTAGAGATCATGACTTCAGATTGTATGGATATATTGAGTCAGATTGAGCTGGAAGTGTTTCTGATAGGAAGATCACTTCATGATGTTGATTCTGTCTAGGGTCAATCATGACTTTATGGAAGAGTAGGAAGCAATCCAGTATTTCTCTCAGCACGACATAAGTATAATATATTGCAACATGTTCCGCCAATGGTGAATCCATATGGTTTCAGATGTTGTTGATAGATCTATTTGATCTGGAGATGGAAGCCATCGTGATCCTATGTGATAACCATAGTTGTATAAATATGGTGTGTTCCATGATGATTCGAAGCACATAGAGATCCCATATCACTTCATTCGTGATATGGTGTAGAGAGGAGCCACAAAGCTCCATTACGTTGGCACGAATGAACATGTTGCTGATGTTTTGACCAAGCCTCTGTCTCGTGTAAAGTTTAAGCACTTTCGAGACAATCTTGGTGTAGTCTAAAAGGACTTCCTCGAAAGGGGGAGTAGTGTTGAGATGCCAGCCTTGTGATGAATATTTCCAGCTTCGTGCTGATGTTGTTGATGCCAACCTCGTGATGAAGATTTTCAGCTTCGTGTTGATGTTGTTGATTCCAACCTTGTGATGAATATTTCCAGCTTCGTGTTGATGTTGTTGAGATGCCATATTCGTGTTGAAGATTTCTATCTTTGTACTGATGTTGTTGTGATGCCAACCTCGTGCTGAAGATTTTCGGCCTTGTGCTGATGTTGTTGTGCTGCCAGCTTCGTGTTGAAGATTTCCATCCTCGTGCTGATGTTGTGATGCCAGCCTCGTGCTAAAGATTTCCAGCCTTGTGATGATGTTGTTGAGATGCCAGCTTTGTGCTAAATATTTCCATCCTAGTGTTGATGTTGATGATGCTCTAGCCTTCGTGTTGTGATGATGTTGTTGTTGATGATGCTCCAACCTTCGTGCTGTGATTTTGTTGTTGTTGATGATGCTCCAGCCTTTGTGCTATGATATTGTTGTTGTTGATGTTGTAACAACCTTGTGCTGTTATTGATGATGATGCATTAGTGTTATACTAATCTATGTTGATGCAGATGATGATGATGCCATTCCAACTCCCTGCTATGAATGATGATATTGATGATGAGAATTTTTTTTGATGATTTATAGATATGTCAGTTAGTGTTCCAGATGCTGTTGATGTTGCCACCCTCTCTCTCTCCTGATGATGTTGTAGAATACCCTTCTTGTTAAGGGGGAGTGTTGAAATATTGTAACTGCAAAGAGTATTCTATTTATTATTGAGTTATTATTCATTAGATCAATCCCCTTTTGTGGATTGATCATGTCGGTAATTGAAATTGACCAAATCCCCTTTTGTGGATTGGTCAAAACCTAAATATATTATGCAAATTGAGAAGTCGAACCCCAAGATAATTAAAGTGGTTTTAACCACTAAGAAGACAAGTCGGTCCTACTCAGTGAAGAGACACCTTTCCAGCTCTTTCCAGTTTGTATAAATAAAGGAAGCTAGCGCCTCATTTGATCACTCACTTAGCTCACTCATCTAGTGTGCAAGTTTGAAGGAAGCTACAGTTTCCAGTTGCCAGAAGAAGGAAGAGAGAGAGGTGCATTTCTCAGTGGAGGATATTCTCTAGTGTTTGGTTTATTGTCTTGGCATTGTATTGGCTATCTATATTAAGGAAGTTTTTGTTGGGTTTTCTCCCCCATGAGGGTTTCCCAGGATAAATGTTATGTATCTTGTGATTGTGTTTCTCTCAGTGATCCTACCTATGCTATTGTTATCTAGTAAATTGAAAATAAAAATAATAATAGCTCAAAACTTAACACAAGATCCCCTGTAAAAATCAAATCATCCACATATAAGAAAACAATTAAAATTTTACCTTGCTGATTTGATTTGATGTACAATGTTGGATCACATTCACTTCTCTAAAATCCATTCAGAGTGAGATAGGAATCTATGCAACTGTACCAAGCTCTGGGATTTTGCTTTAATCCATACAATGCCTTCTTCAATCTGTATACCTTGTTTTCTTGTCCTAGAATCTCATAGTCTTGTGGCCTGTTCCACATATACTTCTTCTTCTAAATGTCCATTAAAAAATGCTGACTTTACATCCTTTTGATAAACATGACATTTATTCTACATAGCAATGGCCAATACAATTTTGATTGTGCCCTTGCGTGCAACTGGTGAAAATGTTTCATTGAAATCTATTGCAGGTTGTTGTGTAAAACCTCTTGCAACTAACCTTTCCTTATGCTTCTGCACATTTCCTTCTGCATCTTGCTTGGTTTTATAAATCCACTTCACACTTATCACATCCTTGTCTTCAGAAACATCAACCAATTTCCATGTCTGATTATTCTCTATGAATCTGATTTCTTCATCCACAGATTGTGCCCATACATAATCCTTGACAACTTCTTAAAAGGTTAATGGATCATCTATTTGTGAAAATAGAGAAAAAATTGAAAATCAATTTGTTGTGTCAACATTAAAGATGTCGCACAAACTTCTTTTTTTCTTTGGTAACAAAATTTCTAATGTTGGATTTGGAGATGTAGAACTACTCAAACTGCTTATTGGAGTTTTTTGCGCTCTAGATGTGGACTGCGCACTTGCATATCTCACAGGAGTAGAAGGAGATGGAATTTTTGTCACAGTTCCAGGAGTAGAAGGAGTTGCGCACTGAATTATAACTGGTGTCTGAACCAATTCATCCTCCATATCATCATGCGCGATAACATCAATGGTTTTGACTGTCCTTTCTATGCTCCTTCTCCACAAATTGAACATCGCGACTGATTATGACCTTTATTGCAACATGATCATACAAATTGTATGCTTTTGTATCTTTAGAATACCCAACAAATACACATTTCTGTCCTTTTTTTTCCATCTTCTTTCTGAGCTCATTTGGAACATGTACGTATACTAAAAAAACAAAAACTTTTAAGTGTGCCACATTATGCTTCATACCTGTCGAGGATTCTTGATGAAATTTGTTCTTAACACTCTTTCTCGGACATCTATTCATGATGTATACTACAGTTTCTACTGCCTCAACCCAATACTCATTTGACAAATGTTTGGCTACCAACATACTCCGCGCCATTTCCATGATGGTTCAATTCTTTCTTTTTGCGACACCATTCTGTTGTGGTGTATATCGCACGATAAATTGCTTGTTAATGCCATGAACTTTAAAAAAGTTTTGAAAATATCTTGAAACATATTCTCCTCCTCCGTCGGTTCTTAGAACCTTGATGAAATAACCACTATGCTTCTCCACAAGTGATTTGAACTGCTAAAAACAACCTAATGCGTCAGATTTATGTTTTAGGAAATAAATCCATGTTTTTCTTGAGAAATCATCGATGAATGTTAAAAAATATGTACTGCCTCCTATAGATGGTGTTTGCATTGGTCCACAAATATATGAATGTACAATTTCCAGTGGATATTTTTATTTGTATGAATTTCCAACTAGAAATGACTCTCTGTGTTGCTTTCCAAAGATGCAACCTTCACATCTTCTTTCTAGTGTTTCAATTAATGGCAACCCTTTCACCATATCCTTTGTGTGTAACAGCTTCAGTCCTCCAAAGTTCAAATGTACAAATCTGAAATGTCATAGCCAATAATCATCCTGCACTTCAGATTGGAAATCTTCTTGTATCTCTGTGATATTGTCTCCTTTTTCCTTAACACCTCGTGCACTATCTTTGGAACTGCGTGCACTTATTGCTTCATTTTCTGTTTTGGATGTAGTGTTAGACTGCACATATTTTTCTTTACTTACAACTTGCACTATTTTTCTCTTCATGGTTGGCTTCAATGTCAATGGAAACATTTTGTTGCTTGTCATCTGAATTCTTGCAATAATTTGATTGCTTGTATATATGTTCATAATCACACAGTGATTATCTTCCATGTAGATTCTATATCATTTCTGTAATAACTGTCCTGTGCTCATCAAATTATGTTTTAGACCAGAAACATAATATACATTAGACATAACTTTTTTCTCCCCCTATTTAGTTAAAATGTTAATACTTCCTTTGCCTAGGATAGTGACTTGAATATATGTTCCAAGTGTAACTTTAGTTTGGACTGACTTATCCAAACTAGAAAACAGTTCTAATTTTCCTTTCATGTGATTAGTGTAGCTTGAATCTAGATACCATATGTCACAAGGACTTTCTTGAGCAACATTGCATTCAATCGGTGAGACTATAGGCATTGCTTCAACGCGTGCCATAAACATAGCACTGGAGGGTGTATTTGCATTGTTTGACTGATCTTGACCTTGCCTGTTCTGATTATATTGTCTCTTCCTGCATTCATATGCATAATGTCCATACCGTTTATAGTAATGACACTGAATATTTGATTTATCAATTTTCTGATTACTTGACTGACTGTTATTTGGATTTTGACCTCTTCCACCAGTATTTCCAGGACTGCTACTGTGTCCACCTCTAGAAGAACTTCTTCCTATGCCTTTAGAGTTAGCTCTCCCCCTTCCTCTTCCACGACTTATAGATGACTGCATGGAAAATTCATTTTCTAATGACATATTTGACCTATTCAATCTGTGTTCATGATTAATGAGGAAATCTTGCAGTTCATCTAGACTAAAATGACTCAAGCATTTTCTTTATTCTAGAGTCACAACAAGGGTATCAAATTTAGGAGGAAGACTCCTAAGTACCTTCTCAACAACCTTTCTATCCTCTGTGGTTTCTCCATGAGACTTAATCTACTGAATATGCGTCTTTCATTGACAGAGTTTCGAAATATCTTCTAAGAATTTGTAGTTTTGAACTCTTGACTTTGTCCATACCTTGATAAGAAGTTTGTAATATGTCCCATGCTTCCTTGGCTTGCTTTGCTGATGCAACTCTTGGGAGTATGCTCTCATGCATGGCTTGATGTATGTAAAACACCGCCTTTCCATCCTTCTTCCTTTGATCTTTCAAAGCGTCCTTCTCAGCTTGTGTGAGTGCATAGTATGTTGCCTAATATGCTAGTTCCACATAGCCATTTTCGACTATCTCCCATACATATTGACCCCAAAATAATGCCTTCATGGTTAAGGAACATAACTCATAATTTTTTCCTGTAAAAGTGGGAGGTTGCAGATTTGAATTAGAAGCCATATTTCACCTTACAACGAAGTTGTTGCTCTGATAAACATGTTCTGATAGAACCTACTCTGATCAACCTGTTCTGATACTAGATCTCGGATCTAC
Source organism: Picea sitchensis (assembly GCA_010110895.2). Taxonomy (NCBI): domain Eukaryota; kingdom Viridiplantae; phylum Streptophyta; class Pinopsida; order Pinales; family Pinaceae; genus Picea; species Picea sitchensis. The sequence goes on along the minus strand of SNQJ01S0035202.1, from coordinate 12,179 downwards.
AACGGATAGACAAAATCTGCATAGCACAATTGCAAATACCGTGCGCTACAAAAATTCATTACTGAACTCTCAGAACTTACTGCGCGTTGTGATAGTAACACTAAGTAAAACAATTTCTTCACACAAAATAAATAGAGTGCTATACCTAGCATATAAACTCATAAATACATATGAACTTGTCAACACAAAAAATACTTGATATATATTTAGAACTTGAGCGTTGTGCACTATTACTAAATACAATACTCTGTTGAGCTTCAGCTCCAACGACTTCTGAACAACTTCTACAACTTACAAAACACAGAGCTTGAGATCTCAGACTTCTTGACTCATTACAACTGGAGCTGCTTCTCTCTATAGATTATTACATTCTCTCTGTTATGCTCTGTTCTATTCTATACCTACATACTCGGACATACATAGATAAGACCAAGACTTCCTATAGAAGTAAAACTGACTCAAACAATTAAGACGACAATAAATTTCGACTGACTCTTATCTGCATAATAGAGATTGAGAAAGATAAAGATCGGCTCATTAAATAAACTTTTTATAACACTCTTCCTTGGCGTGTCTGACAAACTAACGTCCCTGTTTTTCGTGACAGATAGAGTCTGCGTAAGCGCGAAGATGACGCCTTGTAATTAATATCTCCAACAATGTTGAACACAAGTCGACTACTTTAATGTTTATGTGTTGTTAATTCCACATGAATATAACTATAGTAAGAACGAATATGCCGATCAACCTCAAGTCGCCTCTAGTCAAATACTCCATTACTAGAGGAGGCATGAGCTTGGTTTAGACAATTTTCTAGCTCACTACGTAGTAGGATGGAAAGTATCGAAAAAGAATGAAATTTTTTTCGACAGAATACTTATTCTGGTTTCTTTTTAAGCCGACTCTCCACCAAGGACACACTTGTATCATTGAACCCACATAGTATAACCCATAAGTCTGCAATTCAAAATATAACATATGTGTATGACAAGGGATCAACGTGAAAGGCATGTATACATTTGCATCATATTTAACACAAGTGTCACTGCTGTAGCAAGCTTGTATAATCAATTTTTTTTGACACGATATAACGTTAGAAAATATGTCAAGTCCGTACCAATGACTATATCAAGGGTTATTTCATTATTTCTTGCCACACATATTATCATTTTTAGTGCCCAGATTTTGTGGCGTGACATGCAACAACGTTTCACCATTAAGAGCATCAAAATATATGTAATCTGCAGCTATGAAAGAGATTACAAGATTTGCACAAACCGATGATTCAGTGGATCGTTGGACCGTTTTATTGACTCACCTTAGAGGACATTTGAAATCACAAGTCAACCTAAACATTTCCATTCTTAAGTGTATTGCATGAGATACATATATGTCATAATGGGTTGCAGTGAGCATGGACTGAACATGTGGTCCTCAAATCTTCCTTTTTCTTGCTGCACGACTGAGTTTTCGAGATCGTTAGTATGTCACTCTTCCAACAAATTTGTTATCTTATTGTTATCTTTTCTTGTTACTATGGGATGTGGTCAGCCCAACACATGTTCGATTGTCTTAGAGTTTTCTATTCTTGTTCATTTATTGTTAAATAAATATGCAAAGCGAAATAAAGTATGAAAAATGTTACCAATAAAATGAAAAGACCAACATTATGAAACATAATATATTCAAATATTACCCAATCCAACCACAAAATAATGATTTAAGGTTGAATTTCCGAGTTGCAATAAAGAGATTACAAAAACATGCAAGAAAATGATCGATAAGTATGTTCCTCAATTTAAAACTACCTCATATTGTTGTACTTAGCTCAATATTAGTTACTCCAAGTGTGAAACAAAAGTGAATTTAACCCACTCGAATCATCATGTGATAAAGGAACTATTCAACCATCAAGTACATAATGTGAGTCTTAGATTTGAGTGCTTAGAATTATTTTGTCAAATTAATTTTAATGGTTCCATGCAAACATTTCTTGAATTAATCACCAAACAATGATACCTCTCTTCCATTAAACAATGAACAAGAGCATTATGCCATCGATTTGTTTATCATACATTGGCCCTTAGAACACCAAAAAAATCAATACAAAGAATATGTAACCCTTAATTGTACAATCTGCTAAGGTATCGATTTCAATCACAATATATTTAAAATGACTTCTATAATGATATCAATGTAGCATGGTACTATAACGTAGTCATGACATTTGACCATGGTAAGCAATTGCATCTTTCTCTCACTAATACGACATAGTAATGCCTAACAAGACACGATACGAAATGAGAGTAAACTTGATCTTTTAAAATCCAAACTAAGGGGAAACTATCTAAAACCCTACCTGTAGACATATGCCACCTTCACTATTTATTGTTTTTCTCAAGGCTAACCTCATGACTTACCTTGCGATGCACCCATTCTCTGTTGATTCATGTTATGTATATAATAAACTCTCTGTCAGGTAAACTTAAAACATAACACCTTTAATCTAGGTTATTTTATGCGCTCTACCCTCAACCTCCCCGACCTAACTGTTGAACGCCCATTATTTATATAACGATTCCTGATGTCAAAAGAGTGGTGCCTTACGGTTGAGGTCTTCAATGATCTTCAAGGAAACTTACTCTTTTCTATATAACCCACACAATACTTAATCCTCATCCTTGCAACTATTCATAGATCACTAACATGGGGCACATATGGAATAATAAATTTGCTAAGAATGTGATATTAGCTGTTGCAGGCACTGCTGCAATAGCAGACCTAGTTTTCCATACTAGTCTTGAGAAGAAGCTCGAACCTATCAAAGAATCAAATCAAGAGAGACAATGAGAAAAGTGGAGGAAATCACAAAACTGCTCAGTCGACTATATATATAATTTATGCTCATGCCTTTTAAATGGAACACACATAAAAATAATAAGGTCTGCTTGTATTACTCTTCAGTAGGGTGAAAAACACACTGAAAATGAAGCCAATTCCTGCATCTCATCCACCCGTAAATGCATCATCTCATTATCATTTTTTGGTAATGATATCTGGAAATCGTTGTGTGTTGGAACAACAATAGCAATAACAATTATTAATGAATTTGCTAAATTTTTGAAGTGTAGAAAACAAAGAACTTTTAAGCTTGGGTTTTATTTGATGAAAAATGTAAGGACCACAAACTGTCATGAAGAAGTTAACTACTCTCTTTCCATGCAAATCCAATGGTGGATTGGTATTTCCTTCAAAAGTAACTCCTAGAGTGTCTGGAAGTTGTGGCAAGAATGGTTGAGACAAGAAGAAGCAAGTGAAGAATTTGTAGTAGATTATATCAACTTTTCAAGTGCAAGCACTTGAAACCCTAACTTCTTTTTGAAGGAACCACCCTTACACAGTCACATCACTTATGATGGGCCTAAGTATTCCTTCCAATTTCTCATCTGGAAGTGATAGTTGAAGAAACACTCTAGTATCCTTTGTTTGAATCAAACCCTATGCAATAACATAGTCAATAATAATCCCAGACAACTGCTCTAAATCTAGATTGTGGCATTATTATAGACTTGAAGACAAAATATAAAAAGGAACAAAATTAAAGGGTAGATAAAGGACTCCGAAATAACAATTTAGAATATGATTGCTCCACTGTCACTGTAAATAATCGAGCATATTACAAAAAAGGGAATCGCTTCAAATATTATGAAAGATTTCTCTTGTAGTCTAAGAAAGAAATGTTAGGAGTTGTAATCTCGTTAATTACTTGTAGTTATTTTGTGAAACCATTTGATAGTTACTTCCATTACTAAACCGTAAAATTGTCAAATGTATAATATTTATACATGCAATAATAAATCGATTGGTGTGTTCACTCTTCAATATTTTTGGTGTATTCTTCTTTTTGTATTATTTTCATTGTATTAGAGCCTTAGGTTGGGAGAAGAGATAGATGTTGTGTGTGCCCACTCACTGACCATGAAGAATACCGTTTGAACGCTATGATGTGCCGTGAGAGAGTGTTGAGAGACTAATGTTGTCTCACACTATTTCATTGAAAGGAGTTTCCGAAGATTCGAGGCTCGCTGACTAGAGAAGAATCACCCGTGTTGAGTTGGTGGTTTATAAGTTTTCCGTTGGCTCATGTTGAGTCACTAGTTTAGAAGTTGCTCATTGGCTAAAGAAGAGACTGGATAATCTTAATTGAATTCCCAAACAGGCTTGGGATTCATATGGCTCTAAACTGATTTGTTTTTTCCTTTGTTTAATACTCCATCTAAAGTATTTGGAGTTTATTTAAAGTTTCATTGAAATTTGAAAAGTGCCTTGGAGTTATATCAACTATTAAAAATAATTGTGACTGATATTTTGGAATTAAACAAATGTCTAGTTCTTGGTCAATTCAAGCACCAACTTTAGTTGGTTCCAATTATGATTTTTGGAGTGAGAAAGTGAAATCCATTTTGCAAGGTGCATAACCTAATGCAAATGTTGTTGCAATTATGATTGTTGCCCAAATAAAAACATTAGAAGAACTTAAGCAAAAAGAAGGAAAATCCAAATCATATATCTTAGTTTCGTTAGATAATTCTACATTTCCTAAAATTATTGGTGCCAAGACTGCTAAAGAAGCATGGGATATTCTTAAGTTGGCTTATAAGGGTAATGACAAAGTGAAAACTGTGAGACTTCAAACCCCTAGAACTCAATTTGAAACCCTCGAGATGAGTGAATTGAAAAGTGTTGGTCTGTTTATGACTAAAGTTATTGGTATTATGAATCAACTTAAGATTAATGGTGAAAAAGAACTCACAAACCAAAGAGTTGTTGAAAAATTTCTTAGAAGTTTACCTAAGAAATTTGAAATGGTAGTCACTACTCTTCTTGAGTCGAAATATCTAACTAATTTTTCTATAGAAGAATTGACTAGTTCGTTGTTATCTCATGAAGCAAGGATGAACTTGGATATTGGTACTTTAGAACATGCATTTCAGACTAAGGTTTCCATGGATAGAGGAAGAGGCAAAGGTTTTCATGGAAGAAGAGGATGTGGTCGAGGACGTTCTCAGACAAAAGATAAACCTAAACAAACAAAAGACAAGTCAGAGCAGTCAAGATCATATTCACAAGATCATGGCCAAACAAGGACAAACAAATCAGAAATTCAATTTCGTTATTGTAAAAAGTATGGTCACCATATATCTGAATGTCGTAAGTTGCATTATAAAAATAGATCCAATGTCACATAAAGTGAAACATCTGATACTTCATTTTTTTCCTGTCAAGTATTTGAACAAATTCTTGACAAGAATGTTTGGTTGCTAGATAGTGGATGTAGCAATCATATGATTGGTCACAATGATGATCATTCAATCAAAGATTCAGGAAAATGTGTTGTGTCAATTTTAACAAAGCAAGGTGAAGTGAAAAATATTTCTGATGTTTACTATGTACCAAGTATCAAACACAATTTTTTGATTGTAGGGAAATTAATGGCGCATGGTTATGATGTTACTTTCCATAACAATACTTTCGCAATTCTTAATCAAAGTAAAAGACTTTTTGCAAAAGTTCATATGACAAAGAGCATATTGTCTCCATTAGAAATGAGAAGTGGGAATATGTATGCATGTAATCTTTCCAATGCAAATGAAACTGAGTTATGGCATTATCGTTATGGTCATTTACCAGTCAAAAGTATGAGTTTGTTACAAACAAAGTCTACGGTAAAAGGATTGCCTCCTTCAATTAATCAAATTCCTTCTTGTGAAAGTTGCATAGTAGGAAAACATCAACAAGAAATTTTTCCATCAACGTCTTATAAAGCCAAAGAGTGCTTAGAGTTAGTTCACACAGACTTATGTGGACCTATGAAAAATCATTCAATTGGTGGAATTTTTTATTTTTTGACATTTATTGATGATTTTAGTAGGAAATTTTGGGTTTACTTTCTCAAACATCTACAGGTGCAAAATTTTCACCATAATCAATGCCGAGTTGTTGTGAAAAACCTCTGGCAACTAGCCTTGCTTTGTGTTTCTCAATCTCACCTTTTTCATTTAATTTAGTTTTATAAACCCATTTGACACCTATGGAATTTTTATCTGCAGGTAGATCAACTAAGTCCCATGCATTTTTTCTTTCAATAGCTTCTATTTCATTATTCATTGCATCTACCCATTCTTCTTTCTTTGCAGCTTCATCAAAATAAGTAGGTTGAGATGAGACAAATGCGAATTGTACTACAGTATCTCGTTGGTCATATATATCACTCAAACTTCACATTCTTTGATGTTTATGGTCAGAATCTGAATCACTATGAGATGAAGAATCATTATGAGATGAAGAACTACTTTCATTTTGAACCTACAATCTTGGAAATCATGTTATCGGTGCTTGATGTTCGTCTAACTTTGTAGGTTCTTGATGTTCATCAAACTCAAGAAAAGGATTGTGAGAAGTATTTTTTTCCATTTCATTCCATAATTTATCTTCCATGAATTTAACATCTCTTCTTACTAGAGATTTTTTAGTGACAAGATTATATAATCTGTATGCTTTCGACTGTTCGCTATAGCCAATAAAAATGTACTTCTCACTTCTATCATCAAGCTTCTTTCTTAGTTCTTCAGGTACATGAGAAAAAGAAACGTAACCAAAAATTTTGAAATGAGAAACATTTACCTTTGATCCACTCCATTTTTCTTCAGGTACTTTACCTTGAACACTGGAAGTTGGTGATCTCTTAAGTATGTAAACTGAACATGCAACTGCTTCAGCCCAGTAATCTTTGGACAATTTTCCTGCTGTAAGTAAATTCATGGCCATGTTCATGATGGTGCGATTCTTTCTTTCTACCACTCCATTTTTCCGTGGAGTATATCTGGTAGTTGTTTTCTTTTTTATACCATGATGTTTACAAAAATCAACAAACTCTCTTTATTCATATTCACCTCCTCCATCAGATCTCAAAAATTTGACGAAACACAAAGCACAACTATTTTCCATAGTTTTTTCACAACAACCTAGCATTGATTATGGTGAAACTTTCACACTTATAGCAAGATTAGATACTGTTCGATTTGTTTTGGCCATTGCAACACAACACAACACAAGTGGCTTATTTATCAAATGGATGTCAGGTTTGCCTTTCTAAATGGAGTGTTAAATGAATAATTGTATGTCCATCAACCACCTGGATTTGAAGTCAAAACACAAGAGCATCGTGTGTACAAATTGAAGAAAGCCTTGTATGGTTTGAAGCAAGATCCACAAGCTTGGTACAATGGAATTGATAATTATTTACTCAAAGATGGTTTTAGTAGGAGCAACAATGAGCCTAATTTGTATATCAAGGTAAATGAGGAAGGTAATATTTTCATCCTATGTCTTTATGTTGACGACATGATCTACACAGGAAAAATGATGCTAGATGAATTTAGAACAACCATGAAAAATGAGTTTGAAATGACAGATCTTGGATTAATGGTGTATTTTTTAGGCATTGAAGTAGAACAATCTGATCATGGTATATTTATTAGTTAACAGAAATGTTGTTGAAGTTTTGAAAAAGTTTAAGATGGAAAAGTGTAAACCTGCTAACACTCCTATTTCTCTTGGCACTAAATTAAGCAAGGAATATTTGGGATTACGATTTAATTCCACATTGTATAAATAACTTGTTTGTAGTCTTATGTATCTTACTACTACAAGACCCGACATAACATATGCAACAAGTTTCATTTCCAGGTTTATGGAATCTCCTAAGGATTCTCATTGGAAAGTTGGTAAGAGGATCTTAAGATACATTGCAAGTACAACCACTTATGGTTTGTGGTACACATTTTCAACAGACAATATGCTTACAGGTTACACCGATAGTGATTATGTAGGCAATATTGATGAAAAACAAAGTACTTCATAATTTATTTTATTTTTGGAAAGAATTTGATTTCATGGGCATCTAAGAAGCAACCCATAGTTTCTATCTCTTTTGCAGAAGCAAAATATGTAGCGGCAACAACAACAACATGCCATGCAGTTTGTATTAAAAGACTTTTGATTGATTTTGGATATACGACAAAAGAACCTATTTCGATTTTTTGTGACAATAACTCTACCATTTCCTTGTAGAAGAATAATGTGTTTCATCAGAAAAGAAAGCACATTGATACTCAATTTCACTTCATTCATGAACTTGTCAAAGATGGTGACATTTCTCTCAAGTTTTATGGTTCTAAAGACCAACTAGATGATATCTTCACNATTTCCTTGTAGAAGAATAATGTGTTTCATCAGAAAAGAAAGCACATTGATACTCAATTTCACTTCATTCATGAACTTGTCAAAGATGGTGACATTTCTCTCAAGTTTTATGGTTCTAAAGACCAACTAGATGATATCTTCACTAAGCCTTTGGGAAGAGATGTCTTTCAATTTCAACATCCAAGTTTAGGCATTATTAATAATGTAATCCTCGAGATTAATAGGGAGTGTTAGGAATTATACTCTCGTTAATTACTTGTAGTTAGTTTGTGAAACCGTTTGATAGTCACTTCCATTACTAAACCGTAAAACTGTCAAATGTATAATATTTATACATGCAATAAGAAATCGATTGGTGTGTTCACCCTTCAATATTTTTGGTGTATTATTTTTAAGAAAATGGTTTGCTCATAAGTGGAAATCACCCGCAAACATATCACAAATAACTCATAGGTCTAGGAATCGATACCTAGTTGATCTTAACTAGTTATTGCTTGAGTAAGCATCAGAGCATACCTAATCAACTATAAAACCTATGAAATTTCCACAATGGGGTGTTTAATCGGCCCTTGAACTCACCATATTTGATACTAAATCAACCCCTAGTCGTACGAGCATGAATGCTAAACCGGTCGAATTGTCACATGATGGCATGTCTATGTGAGACCGCAACAAACCACCAATAAGAATGTGTGCATGTATTAATTAGATCTAAGAAGAATATCCAGCCTTAGAACAATGACATCTACACTGAATTTAAAAGACATTAAAATTAATGATTTTACAGGATCGCAACCAAAATATATAGTATGAACTTCGTCAAACATTTGGGGTTTGGATTGCATTTTTTTTTCATGAAAAATATAAATATCCAAAAATATTATTAATTATGGATTATATGCTACCGACTCTAACGGGTGATACCCATAGTAATATTACTATTTCTTTTTGGATTTTGTTCCTATTCAAGCAATGTTATTAACACCTGCATACACATTGCAATACCGCTATTCTAAAGAAATTTTTAGTGAGTGGCATTGAGCACCTATCCAACTAGGGGGTCAACTCCATGTGCCATAAAGAGATGCATCATCAGATGCTAATTTGTCGAAGACAGTTTGGTTCTACTGGGCAATTTATGCTTCCAACACACTTTTTTGTAAACAGAATTTCCGCACCCCTGCGTGGGTTAATAATGTAATAGGTATACATGGGTCATAGTTAGGTTAGTTACCTTGGGATTTATTCATTAGGAAAGTTCATTTCATTGAGGTTTTTTTATCCTCAGGTTATTAATTGGGCTTTTCAGCCTTATTAATTTCCCTTGAGTTTTTCCCTCCTACTAGCAATAATTCCTCCAAAGTGGTGAAAGACATTCTAATGGGATTATCCTCTGGTAACTATTGTTTAGGAATGATGTAAATGACCATGTATGACATCTTAGAAATTTTCGCGGAATTCCGTCAAGTCTAAATAAGTTTTTTTTTTAAATTAAATTTTCCTAAGTTTGGGAGTTTAATTATTTAACTAATTAATTATTTTTGAGCAAATATTGTAAAAACTAGGTCCTTGGGATTTTGATAGGGGTATTTGTGCTCAAAATAAATGGAAAGACACCCCCTACACCCTTTGACCAAGTTTCAGCTTAGTCGAACAACTTTTGCTAGGTGTTTGTCCACCAAGAGTCTCAGTTAGTCAAAACAACAATTTTAATTGTTAAATCATGACATAGGAAAAATGTCATTTTTGAATTTTGAGTAAATGGGGTAAAGTAATGATGGAAAAGTGTGAGAGAGATTTTTCCTAACCTTTCCTAACCTTTCATAACCTTTTCCAACCCTCACATCACCTGCTCACATAACCATTAAACAAAAACGTCACTTTTCCTAGAGTGGTGTGCCTCCCTTCTATAAAGTCTCTAAAAAATGAAAAAATAATAAAAAAATTAATCGGAGAATTATTATATCCCTTGGTGTGCCTTCGTAGACTCTACATCTCATCATTTCACTTATTAAAGCCTTGCCAACTCACTCCAACTCATTTCCACTTCATCCATCCATGCCAAAAACCTAAAAGTGACTTTTCTTTGATGTGTGACACTTGTAACTCATCCAAGAGGGGTAGCTTTGCCTTCCCAAGTATAAATATAACCCCTCCCTCACTCATTTGATACCATATCTTGAGCTATTGTTATGCTACTTGATTTTCCCTTCATCTCTCTCTCTCTCTTGGTTCATTGTGCTTCCTTTCCATTTTGCTCTTGAGAGTGTTGGAGCAACTTGTTGCTACAACACTCCCCTCTTGACTAATAGAAAGGATTTGGAGGATTTTGAAGAAACAAAGAGTATTTTTGTTGCTTCTTGCTACTATTGAGGTGATCTTGTTCTATTTCTCTCTCCTATTCTTGCTTCAAGTTTTATGGATCTAGAGTAGAAGTTTCAAGCAAAGTATTTTGTTTGGATAGATCTTGTGGTAGTATTATCATAGATCTAGTGAAGTGTTTAGTTGGGTATTTCAAATTAGTTTTTTTTACCATGTATATCTACTCACATTCTATCTATTTTTGTAGCTCTTCTCTCACATTTTGCAGGTTTACCTCTAGGGTTTTATTGGGCTAGCCTCAAAGAAGAGTCTACTCTTAAAACCCCCTTAAACTCCATTGCTTTTCAGATCTAATTTCTTTACTCATTCCTTCTATATTTCAGTTTTCTAACAATCATAGATAGGTCACAAAAAAACAAATTTTCACTTAAAAATTTTATGTGAAAAATTTATGCCCTAAAACATAAATTTTTCCTCACTTTTCTTGTTGTGTGCAACATTTCCAACAAGCAATAGCTTGCTAGTTTTTGCAGATTCTCATTAGGTTAAGGGGTTTTGCAGCCCACTTTTGGTCACACAACACTCCCAAAGGTCTCTACTTTGAGTTGGTAAAAAATCTCACCCTTCTCTTTCATTTTTCTAGCATTTTTGGTGAGTTCTTTGAAGCTTATTCTCTTGTGTATAATTTTTTTTATTGTAAATAATATTTTGTGCCTACACCTTGGGTGAGACATCCCCAAAATCGTAAGGCTAGGGTTAGTTGTGCTAATCTTAGTTAATTTTCTTCTCTTTTCAACCCTCTTTGGCACAATAAAGGTAGGCTTGCCTCCACCTTGTGCCATTGTAAGTAGTTTGTCCCTTTGTCTTTCATTTCAAGCTAGCTAGGTTAGTTATGTGTTGATGGTTTACTTATTCTTAAATGGTTAAATTATTCTAGAGGTAGATCCCATACATACACTAAATCTTATCTTAAGCCCTTCGGAATAATCTTGTTAGCATGCTATAATCTTTCAAGCTTCATAACATATTTTCTCATGCAAATAACATGGTTTAATGCATTGGTAATGGTTTGACAAGCAATCCTTTTAACTTGCAATCAACTCATCTTTAAGGCCATTTTCCATCATCTAATTGTGAAGTATATGTGAAGCATGTATGTGGTGTAGGGACACACTTTAATTTCAGCAAACACTTTTTATCTCTTAGCACTTTACCTTCATTCAATAACATTAATGGTTAAGTGGTGATAAGCTAAAGAATTTTTTCTTTTCTTTGGCAAGCTGTTCTTGCCTTCCATTTCATTCATTTTTCTCAAGTTTCTTCTTGTTTTAAGCTTTAATCATATGGTATAAGGATAACCTTTCAATTCATCTTTTATCTCAAGTTTCTTACATTGTTTAAATGCTATAATTTAATGGTTTAAGAACACTTTAATAGTTGATTGAAGTTTCGGTTTTGGGCCTAATTCACTATTTTTGGGCAAACAAAAGTCACTAAAACACTCTTAAACACATCTAAAAACTTAGTTCCAAGGAATAATAATATATTAGACTTAATAGGACACCTAAATCAATCATCTTCGCCATCTAAAA
>SNQJ01S0035201.1:115790-134227 GCA_010110895.2 Picea sitchensis | reverse complement strand
AATAAACACCCATTGTATTTGAGAGAGATATATTGAAAATAGCCATAGCCCATTTCAAACATAAGGAGATGATTCAAGCCACACACTTAGGAAACAAAAATAACCCTACCAAAGAGGAGGTCAAGGAGACCATTTTCTTCAAGAACTTCCTCCATGGGTGTAAGTAACTTTGTTTTTTATTGGGTAATGAAGGATTATTTCATTCTTTCATAAGAATATTATTCTAGTTTATGAAATATTTCACTTAAAACTAGGGTTTCTAGTTTTATTTTCATTACTTTGTTTGTTATCTAACACAACCACTAGATTAGGAGATTTTTCTAACCCTTGTTGCAAATTTCCAACAACAGATTGGTGACCTCACTGGCAATATAAACCATATATTGATCCTTAGTTGTGAGTGTGTGGGAAAACTCCATAATCTCTCTTTTTCACTTCATTTTTTTGAGTTTTTTGGGTCTTTTTGTTTGTTGTTACTTTCTGTGCAGTGTTTGCGGGGAATAGGGGTTGCAAAACCTTGATATCCACCTCAAAGACTAGCTCATACCTATCGGGAAGATCCCAGGTGCCAATGCACTTTCTAGGGTCAAAACATGTGTTTACCAACACGCTATTTGGCCCAACATCGGTGTTATATTTTTGACCTAGTGACCTAGTATTTGCCCTAGTGACCTAGTATTTTTCCTAGTGCTAGATTTTTGTGAGAAGCCATTGCCTTTATTTTTCCAAAATTCTTTTTTGTTTTTTTTTAAGTTATAGATCATATTTATTTGTTGTTTTAGTTAGCTATTTATTTCAGATTGGAAAACCATAATAGTGAAATAAAAGAGTTCCACAAAACCTTTATTATTTTTCTTACATTTGGAGGTTTTCTTTTTGAAAATGTTTGCTTATGAGACATAGTTTAAACTAGATTGTGTCATTTTGAAATATGAATGTTATCAAGTCCATTTTAGTTTTGAAAGTTGTTGGCACAGGGGCAGACCCAGGTTTCAGCTCCAAGAGCACACCAACAATCCCTAGCTACTATCCCTTTCGGCAACACCTGCGAAGCAGATGTAGTCTCACCCGAAGAATCTATGAGGGGGTTGTAGGATAGAGATGTCTACAACCAAGGAAATATCAAGAGGGTCTCACAACAACATCATAATCATCATATATCAGTTTCCTTCTTAGATATACCCTTTGCAGTTATAGATCTACTCTAACATAGCTATGAAATAAAAGAATAACAATGACAGAGATCAAGACATCAATCACACACACATGACACCATACATACGTGGTTCACCCTCTCTCTAGGGATACGTCCAAAGAACTACACTATAGATTTATTAAGCTAAAGCATACAGTCCAGATCTTCGCTCTCAACTAGCAGATCTTCTTTCTTCTTCCCCTCTTTCTCTTCCCTTCCTGCACACCCAGCTATAGGACTTGACCTTCGCACACAGCTGAAGATATTACAATACCAGAAAGCTCTCTCTCTCTGCACCTCTCCCTTACAATATAATGTTCTCTCACAACAATAGAACTAGCTCAACAAAAATATCATACCAACCCAACCTATATTCTTTAGACCTTTATTTATACATTATAATATCCCACCGACAATCTTAGGTCGGAACCTAAGTGACAAAACCCTAGATACCAAAACCCTAGGTCAACTTGACCTGCTTTTCCTGGGCTTCGCAAACCTGTCTTTCCTTTCTTCCTGCACGGTGCTAATGGTGGCTTTTCCTGCTTGTTGAGTTGTACTCGATCCACCTTCCTTGCTTATTTGTCATCCTCGATCCTCTCGTCCAACAGATTTCTTTTCTATGCTTCACTCCATATTTTCTGCTCTTTTTCTCACTTCGCCCCAATAACAGTTACTGTGTCTTCTGCGAAGTGCGCATTCCACCTTTTCTTCCTTGATATTCCTTGATCTTCGCTTCCTTCCATAACGAAGGGCCAAAAGGCCCCCAACACTCACCTGTGACTCGTCCAAAGGCACTTCATATCTGATCCTTCTGTCCTACTTTGAATTTTAGACTACGTAGTCCAGCCTTTGCTTTTTGCTCCATGCCTCCCTTCCTTGTGCAAACTGTCTTTTCTGTGTCTGGTACCCAGTTTCAACTGCACCTGGTACCTAGACCCTTTTGTTCCATACTCCTACTGAGAGTTGTGAGGCAACTGGTTGTCATAATATAACTTTAGCCGACTCCCATTCACCAAGCCTTCCTTCCACTCTCTGTTTAACGTCTTCAACTGTGCATCTCCTCCTTCGGTAACATAATCAATTTCATATGGTCCAAGACAATGTGTTCTGAATTTCCCTAGATGTTTTATAAACTTGTTGTCATACACAAGTACTAAATCACCATGCTTAAATGCCTTCTTTTTGATGTGCCTATCATGATATGCCTTCTCTCTCTCCTTTTGTACTTGTTGGTGGAATCTTGCAATAAATATGTCTTCTTTGAGTTCAACCAACTATGCGAGCCTCTCTTCGACATGGCCAGTATCATCCATGTCTGTGAAGGCAACAATTCTTAAGCTTGGTACCAAGTATTCCATTGGGACAACAACTTCAAAGCCATAGACTAACTTAAAAGGGGTTTGCATGGTCAACTTCTTGCAAGTGGTTTTATAGGCCCACGGTACTACTGGTACTCTTAAATCCCAGTACTCCCTGTTTACACTGCAGATCTTTGTCAGCGTTGTCTCCAAGATTTTTTTGAAGGCTTCGATTGTCCCATTTTCCTGTGGATGGTAAGGTGTGTTCTTCTAATGGTGGACTGCAAATTCCTCAGTCAATGCTTCAACTATCTTATTGATGAAATGTGTGCCTTGGTCACTCATAAGGATCTTTGGGCATCCAAATCTAGTTATGATATCATCAAATATAAAGCGCGCGGTTGTAGTTTCCCTACATTCCTTAATTGCTCTGGCTTCGACCCATATGGTCAAGTATTATGTTGCAGTAGTAATGTACCATGCTCCTGTGCGCCTCACTGGTGAGTTTATAGGTCCCATGAAGTCAATGGCCCATTTTTCAAATGCTTGTAGGGTCATCTGCGGTGCTAATGGAATTTAACCTCTTCTGGATGGTTTCCCAACTCTCTGGAATACATCACGGGCTCTGGCATAATCTTTAGCATCTTTGTGTAAGGTAGGCCACCAAAGGTCAGCTCTCAGAACCTTATGTGCAGTTTCTCTCCCTGTGTAATGTCCTCCTGTGATGCCTTCGTGAGCTTCTGCGAGGATCAGTGGTCACTCTGCCTCCATAATGCATCTCCTTAGTATCTCATCAGGTCCCATCTTGTATAGTTGGCCCGCTATAAGTGAAAATTCTGCAGTGCACACCACTAGTTGTTTCTTCTGAGAGATGGTATAATGACTCGGTGCCATTCCTGTTGACAGGAATTGGACTATGTCTATGAAGTGATCAAAAATATTGGTAATGGCTAGTAGCTATGCATCCGATAGTGTGTCCTCCAAAGTGGTGGGTTCTTCGCCATGTTCCAACTTGATAAGTGGTCAGGGCCTTTATTCATCCTTCTTGGCTTAACTATGATCTCAAAATCATATTATTGAAACAGTAGAATCCATATGCATGTTTTCCCCCCCAACACTGGCTTGTTGACCAGGTACTTCAACGCAGAGTGATCAGTAAACATTTTAAAGTGTCCTCCCAGCAAGTAGTGGCGAAATTGCTGCAGCACATACACCATCGCCAATCCTTCTCTCTCTGTAGTGGTGTAATTAATTTCAGTTGTAGATAGCTTCCTGCTAGAAAGAGATAACGGATGGTCGATGTCTCTTGTTCCCGGTTGAGCTAACAAAGCTCCCAATGCAATGGAGGATGCATCGACATGTACATGAAACTCCTTACTCCAATATGGAAAAACCAGAATAGGCGCAGTAACCATCTTTTGTTTCAGTGTGTTGAAGCTCGTCTGGCATTCTTCTATCCAGCTAAACTGACAGTCTTTCTTCAACAACTTCTCCATAAGTGTTGTAATATGTGCATATCCTTCAATGAATTTTTTGTAGTATCCATTATGCCCTAGCGTAGTGTGCAGTTGTTTGATCGACGTCAAAGGTGGCATATCAACGATAATGGAAATTTTAGATGGGTCTACCAGTAATCCCTTCTTACATACAATATGCCCTAACAACACTCCAAATGGTGAGAAGAATATGCACTTGTTCATATTCAAAGAAATTTTACACTATCTGCACTTATCCAACATTAGTCTTAGACATTCAATACATTTTTTCAACAAACTAAACACAGTCCATTCATCAAAATATGCTTCTAAAAATTTATGCAAAAGTTATTTAAATGGTTCAATCACCACCTTAGAAAATATGGTTGGGGAATTCTTCAGTCCAAATGGCATCACTGTATATTGGTAAGATCCCCATTCTGTGGAAAATGTGGTCTTGTGACAATCTTCCTTAGCAATCTGGATCTAATGGTATCCTGAAAATCCATCTGTAAAAGAATATACCTCTTGGCCTCCGACATTGTCTAATACTTCATCAGTGAATGGTGTAGGGAAGGGGTCATGCAAACAAGAATCATTCAACTTCCTGAGATCCACACATATTTAGATCTCACCTGTATATTTGCCTTGTACTACCATAGGGATAATCCACTCTGATTCTTCGACAGGTTCAATAATACCTGCTTCCAACATTCTGTCGATCTCAATCTTCACTTTTTATTTTTATTTAGGGTTCAACCGGTAGGGTCTTTTCTTGATGGGATTCACACTTGGTTTCAAATGGATCCTCATCTCTCCCATAGGTCCTTTGTTGCCCTTCATCTCAGTGAAATTGGTCAGAAACAAGTCCTGATACTTGTGTAGTAACTCTGTAATCTTTTCAATGGTTGCAGCATCCCAGTAATCTCTGACATTGACAAGCTTAGGGGTCTCTTTTGTTACAATATTGACCTTATTAATCTTGATTGGTTTCCCATTAAATGGTATCTCAATTCCTGGTCCTTTCACATCTCTTTGGCTTTTTGTTTCTGCAATGTTCACCTTCCTTGGATCATCATCTTCATCAACATTGATGTTGTAATAGCTTTGCATTTTCTGGAATGGCGTAGTCCATTCATCCTCTTATTGTTCCATAGGGGGACCAGAGGCCTCCTCAAATACCTTCTTTCTTACAATCTGTAAGGCTTGGTATACTGATGGATATTGGCTTTCAAAGAAAAAGGTTGTTACAAAGTTCTGAGTCATACCTTCCTAATTTGCAGTGATGAGGCGCAACTCCGCTTGAAGGTACCAATTGATAGGGGTTGTATCCAGCATGTTAATGAATCGATGTACCCATTGTTCTTGAGGAATATTGCTCCAATCTTCTTCACAACTTCGCACATGGTCCTTTGGACAGATTCGACCTGTGTATCTCACTTCACAACATTCCACTTGAGCTGAGAACCACGCTATCATCAAATTTCGACATTGTGTCCAGTTTGTAATATTAATTTTGTGCGTCCCCCACCATCTGGATGGTGTAGCTTTCAGGGCCTCATCCATTGCCAATAGTCTCTATTTTGTTGGTACACTTGCTTCAAAGTCCATCAAGAAGGATTCTAAAGGATTCAAACCATCAAAGGTGGGCAAGTTGCTTACCATTGTGCCAATCCAATGAACTTCTCTGGTCATCCTGACACATCTTCTTGTGGATACTTCATACATCTAGTTATGCCAGTTCTCTAGTTCTTATTTTGAGTCTGATGAGCACACGTTGTCACTTCATCAGCTGAGATTCCTGTCAGCTATAAGATTGATATAATCCTGTTGTCTGGATGTTAATTTGTAGATGTTTTCTAGTTCATATGCCTGGTCTTCTTCTCTGATGGGCTTTGTGTATCTCTGACTCTCATATGGATCTAAGGGTGCAATGACCCTAAGGTCATCTCTTTCAAATTTCATACGCCTTTTCTTTAAATCAACAACAGTGTAATTGTTGAAGGCCCAATCAATTCCTAACAAAGCAGGGTAAGGGAAACTGTCATCGACTATCTCAATTACTTCAAAATCTGCAAATGATCTTACTTCATTGATGTCCATAGGGACATGCTCCAGTCATCCAAATGGGATGACAGCTTGTTGATTAGCCATCCTAAGCTTGATGGGGGAATAGATTAACTTGGGCTTTCCCATTAGTTCCCAAGTTTTCTTCGTCATGACATTGACCTCTGACCCTAAGTCGAGGACCACATAGTCTATGTCATACTCTCCTATTTGAGCATTCAAGTGTAATTCTTTATTTGTCCTTCTCTTTTTCCCGATTTGGTGCATTTCCTTGCTCAGTAAGGGGTCTATCCTTCCTAGCTCATATTGTCTGATTAAATTTTGTAACTCATGTACAACGCTTTTATCTTGAACTAACTTAACACAAGTGCACAAAAATTCCATGAGTTTGCTTACCTCTTTTCCTTCTTTTCACGAACCAGACTGATCAAATGCCTGAGGCATTCCATATTCTCTTATTTCTAGTTGTTTCTTTGATGAAGAGCCTTGATTTGCCTTGAAATTTTGCCTTGCTTCTTCAAATATTTGTCTTTCTTTCTTTGCATCAAAATTCTGGGTCTTCTCGGCAACTTTCTTGATTCCAGAGTCTCCTGGGATCTTTCCTTGGGTCACTCTATCCTGTCCTGTAGCAGTTCCTCCTCGAGTAATAATAACGACTCTAGGATTGAATCCATGGGGTTCTGATTTGATAAATTGTATTTGTGGGTTCTGTTGAGGTCCTCGTCTTTCTTGAAGTTTATCCAGCAATATTGGACAATCCTCAATCACATGCTCAAACGAGTTACAATAACTACAAGTGGTACAAGGATTCTGATAGTCCCTTGCTAGATGTCCTAGTTGCGTGCAGTTATAACAGATTATTTGTCCTCGGCCTCGATCCATACCTCCTCCTCATGCTCAATATCTGAATCCACCGCAAGTATTGAATTTTCCTTTTCCTGGAGAGTTGTACTACGCAGTGTTTCCTTCTTGCTATACTTCACCTTGGATCTTATAGATGTCTCTTGACCTTTTGCGCATGAGATTGTAATCCCTACAATCTCTATCATCATGTCCTACTGACTTACAAAATGTGCAATATAAGTTTGTGAGTGTCTGAACATACTTCTTCATGTAATGGCATTCACCTGGGTGATGTCGATTTTTTCATACTTCACACCAGGGCAATGTGACTTGCTTCAAGGGGTTCAGAGCTCCTGAGGCTAAATATTCATGAAATACAGGGTAGTGTTCCTTATCATGGCCTTCTGATCTACATATGACACACTAGATATCTTCTCTTTTGTCCTTTCCCTTATCCTTCTTTATGTCCTCAACCTGCAAAGACAAACTAGTCAAGTGACTCAAGATATGGCTCATACCTGAGCTGGATTCTCCCATAGGGGATGATTCAAGTTTCATGGTGATCTCCAATGCCTCAGACTGCGAAGCAATTTTATGTTGCATCAGAGGAACTCTGATCCATGGTAGTAGTGCAGCGATGAACCATTCCTTGTTCTACTCATCTGAGATCTTAAAATTTAATTGGCATGTTAAGGTCTTGAATCTCTGATCGAATTCTCAGACAGGTTCGACAATCTTCTGTTTGATGTCTTTCAGCTCTGTAATACATTGTGACTTTGATTTGGGTTTCTTGAACTCTGCAATCAACGCATTCTTGATCTCATTCAGTGGTTGGGGTTGTGCAAGCCCTTGGACAAGCTTCATGTACCAGCTCATTGCACGATCTCTAAGAGTAGTGATGAACTGAGTCCTTTTGACATCCTCATCAGTAAAATTCTCAATATTCCACATAGCTTCACACAGGAACCAGTGTTGATTTGAATCTTTAGATCCATCCCCTCTAAAGATAGGGAACCTCATCTCATCCACCATAGAGCTTCCTAGGGTTCATGTCTGAGTATATGTTGAACTGCTAGTAATGGTACTCTGAAGACTCTAGTGGTTCTGACTATTTTAATTACTTAGGATTGCTGAAACAACAGGAGGATTAATGATACTTACCTCCGCAGTCTGCGTAGTTCCTGAGGTTTTTGTCTTGTTCTAGCAAAGTTCTCCAGCTACTTCTTCCTCTGTCCTAGTGGGTCCCGAATGTTCTTTGTTTGTCAGATCTGTCTCTTCTCCACTGTAGAAACCCTCGTCCTTGTAGTTCTACATGAATAGGTTCGCAAGGTGGACTCCTCTAAACACTCTCCCACTGCACGTATGTCTAGCTCCCGTGTCGCTATCGTTGTCTGAATTCTTGAACATTAGCTTTTCAAAGTTCAACCAATCTACTGTATCTTCAGGATGTGATTTTCATGCAAGAGAATATTGATCCTTAGTTTCAGAAACTGTAAATATTTCCCTCTAGACCCTTTGAAAAAGTATCTCTCGGCTTGGCTATATGATTCTACTCTATCAACAACAAATTTGGTGATGTACCCTCCAATGGTGCTATCAAACTAGTGATCTACAACTCAAGATACAACGTTATCAACTCTTTTAACCTTCTGGATCAGTGTCAAAGTCCAAACCACAGGAGATCTAGGTCTTATCTCGGCCTGGGTATATGCTAATATAGCCATCCACTTGGACAACTCTAGATGGATTCCTCAAAAGAAGATCTCATGAATGTCGATGAAGATGTATCTTTGTAGCCAATCTTCAGTACTCAGCTTAGGGTTCTTATTTTGGGCTTCAGTGAAGTCCTTCTCCTAATCTTCTATCCACTTTTGAATCTCTGTCTTCGATGGGAACCACCTTGATTCCCTCAAAAATATTCTTGCCCCGACAACGAAACCATTTGTTGGCACAGGGGAAGACCCAAGGTTCATCTCCAAGAATGCACCAACAAGACCTAGCTATTGGCCCTTTCGAAAACACCTGTGAAGCAGATGTAGTCTCACCCGAAGCAACTATGAGGGGGTTGTAGGAAATAGATGTCTACAACCAAGGAAATATCAAGAGGGTCTCACAACAACATCATAATCATCATATATCAATTTCCTTCTTACATCTACCCTTCGTAGTTATAYATCTACTCTAACACAGCTATGCAATAAMAAAATAACAATGACAGAGATCAAGACATCAATCACACACACATGACACCAGACATACATGGTTCACCCTCTCTCTAGGGCTACGTCCACAGAACTGTGCTATAGATTTATTAAGATCAAGCATATAGTCCTRATCTGCGCTYTCAACTACCAGATCTTCTTTMTTCTTCCCCTCTTTCTCTCCCCTTCTTGTGCACCCAKCTGCAGGAATTGACCTTYGCACATAGTTGAAGATATTACAATACCATAAATTTCTCTCTTTCTGCACCTGTCCCTTACAATATAATGTTCTCTCACAACAATAGAACTAGCTCAACAACAATATCATACCAACACAACCCAAGCCCTTTAGACCTTTATTTATA
Organism: Picea sitchensis; assembly: GCA_010110895.2. Taxonomy (NCBI): domain Eukaryota; kingdom Viridiplantae; phylum Streptophyta; class Pinopsida; order Pinales; family Pinaceae; genus Picea; species Picea sitchensis. The sequence continues at coordinate 124,780 of SNQJ01S0035201.1, read as the reverse complement.
CATTATAGTATCCCAGTGACAGACTTAGATCGGAACCTAAGTGTCAAAACCCTAGATACCAAAACCCTAGGTCAACTTGACCCGCTTTTCCCGGGCTTCGCCAACCTGTCTTTCCTTTCTTCCTGCGCAGTGATAACAGTGGATTTTCCCAATTGCTGAGTTGTCCTTGATCCATCTTCCTTTCTTATCTATCATCCTCAGTCCTCTCGTCCAACAACTTTATTTTCCATACTTCACTCCATATTTTCTTCTCTTTTGCTCACTTCGCCCAAGTAACAGTTACTGTGTCTTCCGCGAAGTGCGAATTCCACCTTTTCTTCCTTGATCTTCCTTGATATTTTCTTCCTTCCATAACCAAGGGCCAACAAAAGTTAACTTAGATAAATAAAGAGTCATTTCACTTCAGTGTTTTCTTCGTTACTTGCTTACTAGTTTATATTTCAATTTCCTTGTAATTTAATTTCATTTACAAGCATTTTAAATTCAAATTAGACACACCAAATGTGCACATATTCCACACAATAAGTATATGATTGGTTCATGCCGGAAATCTCATCCTAATGATCAACCAATTAATCTAACACATCTAAGCCCACTTGGGCCCAAAAAGAATATTGTATTTTAGGTTATGACTTTGGGGATATGCATCTGAATAATTACAATTAGTCATTTCACATTGAAACATAGAGGTTGAATATTAAGGTACTTTCAAAATCCTTTCTATCAAACACGGTCAAAACCTATTTGGTATCAAGTGCACTCTTCAAAGTGGGTGATTCTAAGGTTGGGATTGGATGTGTGATTGAGACTCCTTGATCTTTCACTACTAAAGATCCCCTAATCGTTATATTCTAGCTTGAAGGCAATGAAACTTGTTGCATTTTTCTGTGAAGAGGTATATCAGTGGCCATTCTACTAGGTATCCTCACCTAGGTGGTTATCATAGGAGAGGGGGTTGTTGAGATTAATTTCATCGGGCCATTGGGATTTCATCACCTAGTGTCTCCTAGTTATAATTGTCTCTTTAGAACCTTCACTCATCCACACAGGGACCATAATACCCTTGTTGTTGGTTCATTGGAAGGCCCTTATCCTAGACTAGGATTTTTTTGAGTGCATCTAGTTTTTCTAATAGGCTAGATTCATTTCTCTTTATAGGATAGAGCTACTTGAATTAGAATATATTGATTTTTATTTAGACACACTTATACCTACTTTTTTCACCACCTAATCATGTAGCGAGTGTATTGTTTGATTACATTTCTTTGCTTAATTCATTTTCTTTGTTCCTTTAGCCTTTGGATTACTTTTCTTCATCTTAGGGTGATATTTTCATATGACCACCATAGCTCCCCATAGGATACAGTCTCATCGACTATGAGACATTTAACCTAAGTTATTTACTATATGCATTATCTCACTTTCTCGACAAGGAAAGGTTCCTCCCTCTAGCATACCTTCAGGTTATATCTCTTTTGAGTCACAACCCCCCTCCCCATCAAAGGGTGTTGGTTCATCTAGTTCCAAAACTAGTTATTCTTCCTCTAGTTCATCCTCCTCCAACCCAAGTTCCACCATGGTAGGAAAAAATGCAGGAGCTAATCCCAACCGACCTTCTCTGTTTTTCATGGAATATTTAAATATCCTTGATTTGAACAAGTTAATTAATGATCCTATTTTCCATGATCCTAATTGGCCCCATATACCAGCCAAACTTACCTCTAACATTCTTAAGTTTTAGAGTAAACTTAGAGAGGATCCCTCCACCCACATCGTATCCTTCCACCTTTGGTGTTCCTCCAAGTCCATAATGGAATACTCTATTAGGTTGAGACTATTTCAATGCACTCTTATGGGTGTTGCTTCCAAATTTTAGATAAACCAACCCGAAAATACCAATAGAACCTTTGAGTCAATAGCGAAGGTTTTCTTGAACTACTTCCATCTTCTATTCTTTCATGATATAGGGATCATAATTTTGACTAATTTCCGTCAAACCACTGCCATTCATATCATGGATCATATCCATGAATGGAATAGGAGGCATGACTTGTGAAAATCCAAAATAAATGATCAATTCCCCATGGACTGGTTCCTAAAATACCTTCTTTCCCCCATTGCTAAGGATGTGTCCATGACCATTCCTACCAATGAAGAATATATCCAAAAAGTACAGTATAAAAATCCTTTTTATGCCCAATCAGGGTATTTATATACCATCCTTCCTAATTCCCCTTACTCTTTCTTAGGTGACTTGTCAGCACCGAGGGCATCCCATGTGACCGATGGCCTTATAAGATATGTGTCTCATACTTTACACACCCTAATACCCCTATACCTAGTGGATATGGATACCCTTATGGAGGTTTTAACACCTCTTATGGATGTCCTACTCCTCCTTAGGATTCATCTTGCTCTTCATCTTAAGTGAGAACCAATACCTCTTATTATGCAACCCATGTGCATCCACATGCAAATGGAATTGATTGTAATAAATCCTCTTGTGGTGGGGCCACTATGAATCCCTATTATCCTTTCACTATCCCTCTTATAGTTGTTAGGGTTCCTCTAAAAATAATACCCCAAACCCCTATTGGTCAACCTACACCCCCTCCACAAGGGCAAGTGTATGCACAACAAAATGCATCCAACCCCCCCCCAATAAAAATAAAAATAAGAACAAGGTGAAGGGAAATTAGAATAACCAAAACTAGTGGATCTATGGAAATCCAAGCCATATACCTAATACCAATGTTAGGGGAAACTAACCTATGCCAACCCAAGGCCAAGGTAATAATCCCCAACCTAAATAGGGGAAGAATCCAAAACCTTGTGCTAGTTGTGATGTCTATGGAAGTATACCCATGAGTGTCCATTGTTACTTGAAATGTATCGTATATGGGAAGTGGTTGAGTCCACCAAGAACACTAACAGTCAACCCATCCCACCTTCCTCATCACAATGAGCTATGTTGAGAAACCATTTTCCAACATAAGGGTTTTTGTCTACTTCATAGTCCATTCCTTCTATAACACCTCCCACTTTCAACACTCCTAGGAATAAGAATTACCAAATCCTCTACTAAGATTTGATTAATGCCAACTTGACCACTCGATCCCATCAATATGGTATGCCTTTTGAAGAAAAACCTAGGGATTCTTATGATCCCCCTCCATCCACTAATGGACCTTTATAGATTCCTTTTCCAAGTGTGTACCTACCTCCTAAGGTACCTAAGGTTCCATTAAGGAATAATTCCCCCAACTCTCATGCATGGGTAGCCCATAAATAGAGCATAATAGATGACTTAGCTCAAAATCCTACTATGATTTGATCCCTATAAGTCCTCGATATGTGTCATTTAAAATGAAAGGATTTACTATCTACTTTGGGTACTATTGATCCTTTGGATGATAGGTTAATAAAATTTAATGTTGAAAAATCAAACACCTTTCGATTACCCCCTTCAGTGAAATTTAAAATTCCAGTGTCCATAAAGAATATAATTATTCATCGATGCATCATTGATGAAGGTGAATCTGCGTGCATCATGTCCACCCAATTATGGAAGCAGTCAGGTTTACCTTATATTTTTCTATCTACCATTTCCCTCCATGCATATGATGGTAGTACTTCTCATCCAAAAGGTTTATACCATAACTTTCCCATCTAGTTAGTAGGTAAGAAAGTTCTTATTGATGTTGAGGTTATAGATGTTTCTTCAGACTATAACATTCTCTTATGTCGTAGTTTTATGTACACTATGAAAGAATTCACCTCTTCATTTTTTAATACGATGATTTCCCCCCATAGAGGTAAAACGGTCACCATTTATAAACTAACTTACCATGATCCTAAGACTCAACTCAATCGTAAACAAATTCCTCGATGGGAGCCAATCAATCACCTGTCTTTCTAACATCAACCCCAGAGTCTATAAACACTCAACATTACTTGGTGTGTATTACAGTCTTGCACCTATATTTACCTAACCAAGTTAATATAATGTTTGTATGGTGTCATCATCCCATAGGCCAATGGGTCCATATTTGTATCCATATTCCGAACCCTTAGATTATGCATCTTCAACACAACCATCAGGAGGGAATATTCCTAGGAATTATCATTTTGGCAAGATACATTTCTTGCATCCATCACCAAGAATACTTAGTACCCCTATTATAGTCATGTTGAGTTTTACCAACCTTACCTCAGGGTTTCTTGTATAGTACTTGGATCCTCCTACCCGACCTTTTCCCTCTGAACCAATTCCTTATTTATCCTTGACACTTTTTCATCTAATATTGACTACCCCTATAGCTCATAAGGAACCTATACAAGCCCAACCTATCCCTACACAAACTAGGAAAGGAATTGATAAAAGAAGAAAAGCCAAAAACAAAGGGGGAAATATAATTCTGGACAAGCTATGACCAACCTAAACCATGCCCCTATATCCATACCTCCACATGCTTTATGTGATCTCATTGTTCGTGATACCAATAATTGTCCCTCGCTCCCTAAGAAAAAATGTAACATCCCCAACCACCCACAAGTCGGGGTATGCTACCTTCAAGCCCACCCTTGGACTTCGTACTCTTACCGATACCTTCTTTATTTAATAAGGACGCATAAGATAAAATATTTAACGACATGCACAACAATATACAGAAAGCATGCATAATCTAAGATTTAGTTAAATGTTAATTAAAATACACAGCGGAATACATTCATACACAAATAATAATATCACAACAGAGAGAACTTATCTTTATAAAAAGGCGACACCAACTGGTTGCAAACCAAGGATGTTCCACCCAACCGTAGACATCATTGCTCCAAATATCAACAACAATGTCACCCCCAAGCCAGAGCTATGAATCCACAAGGATGGTTCCAGTGTGTACTTGGGTTCCCAAACTAGTCAGCTCTCAAACTCTCATAGGTTTCTCAACACCCACAACAATCCAATTACCCAGCTCTCTTCCACCCAGCCTGTAGCACCCAAGATAATGAACCTCCACCCTTCTCTGCCACGCAGTCCCTCAGGCAGTCCTTCTCATTTTTCCAGGGCCTCCAACACAATTTGTCCAAAATATCAATGTTGGAACTCTTAGGACTCACAGTTGTGAGAAATACAGGGCACAAGCCAAAGCATCTCAGACATGCAGGCCCCAAGTCATGGTTGGATTGCACTAGCGACCATTATAGCCAACTATCCAGTGGCTAATCTTCAACAGTTCCTTTCCCTTTACCCAACCGAGACGCAGGTGGGGATGGATCAATGAATGGGTGAGTGAGTGCATGAAATGGCATGAGGGAAAGAATGGTATGAATGCAGGAGTGAAGGAGCGGACGAGCCAACGACCAAACCCACAATCAGACCAAGGATGGGTTTAAGTATTTTCGTGGGGAATCAAGAACCTCTTGGCCTTCCCCAAGAAGCTCACATAAATGATCCCATCCCTTAGGAAAAAATGGTAATTAACATAGGAATAAACATTTATCCCCTCAGGCCCCCTCTCTTGTGGAATCATAGCCTCCTATAACTCTAGTCATTGTCCATCTAGCAGCCAACGATGTGTTTATTATTGATAATGATCAAAAAATTACATTTCTTTGGCATACTGGCCCTTTAATAATTGTTTGGGCACTTAGGCCTCTCAGCATTGTAACAATACATTATTTAAAATGGGAGTTTGAAACCCAGGGTGTTACATCCCCTACCCCTTATCTTGGCATTGTCCTCAGTGCATATACAAAATAGAGATCAAAATCTCAAATTTATTCAAAAGGTTGTGGGTACTCTTCCTGTATGGCATCTTCATGCTCCTAGGTAGCATATTCAAGACCATAACAGGTCCACTGAACTTTTACCATCTCTATAACTCGATTCTGGAGCATTTTGACCTCTCTGTCCAATACCCCCACTGGTTGAACCTAAAAGTCTCCCTATGTCTCTACCTGAATCAGATGCCAATCAATAACATGGTTAGGGTCATGTACATATTTATTTAGTAAAGATACATGAAATACATTATGCACATTCATGGAAGCAGTAAATGCAAGCATGTATGCAACTGACCCTATTCTGTCCAATATTTCAAATGGACCCCAGAATCTCGCTGCCAACTTTGTACAACTACCCAATTTCAAAGAGATTTTCTTGGGCTTCACTTTCAAAAGTACATGCTCCCCTACTTTAAATTCTCTAGCTGTCATGTTCTTATCTGCATAAACGTTTTGTCTATCCTGAGCTACATTTAAATTATTCTTGACCTTAACCACCTGATCTTCCATGTCCTTGAGCAACTCCGGCCCAAGTACCACTCTATCTGTTGGGTTGTCCCACCTTACTGGAGTATCTCATTTCCTACCATATAAGGCTTCAAATGGGCACATTATTAATGAAGCTTGATACCCATTATTATAGGAAAACTCAACCAAGTGTAAGTAATCTTCCCACTTAGATGGCTTATCCATCACATACATCCTCAACATATCTTCAATTATTCGATTGACCCTCTCTATTTGTCCATCTGTCTGGGGATGATACGCGGTGATAAAGTTTATATTTGTGCCAAATCCTTTAAACAATCCCCTCCATAAATTGGAGGTAAACTTCATATCTCTGTCCGAGAGGATTGTCCTAGGTATCCCATGCAACCTAGCATTTTCCTTCATGAAAATTTCTGCAATATTAGCCATTGTATGTGTTGTCTTCACAGGTACAAAATGAGCAGCCTTTGTTAATTTGTCAACCACCACCATGATTGAATCATGTTGCTTATTCGTTCTGGGTAATCCTATGATGAAATCCATGGTGATCACTTCCCATTTCTTCTCTGGGATTGGCAATGGCTGCAACAACCCCGTTGGGTGCATATGCTCAGCCTTCACCTTCTGACATTCCATACATCGAGCGATGTAATCAACAACATTCTTCTTCATTCCCAATCAAAATAACTGGCTTCTTACTATTATAATTGTTTTTCGGTAACCAGGATGTCCATCATAAGGAACATCATGCATTTCCTTCAATACCAAATTCCTCAGTTCTTCGGAACTAGGAACATAGATTCTATTTTTATGCATGAGTAATATGTCTTCCTTTATTTTATGTTTTRCATTTCCTTGCTGTAAGTTTTCCTTTACCTGTAGGTAATKYTGATCTGTAACAAGACCATCTAAAATTCTTCTCTTCAAGTCTGACTGATGCATACTTATAGCATTAGCATGCATGAGATGCACTCTTCTACTAAGCGCATCGACAACTTTATTCTCCTTTCCTTKGATATGCTTGATATCAAAGTCATCTTCACTTAAAAATTGCAGCCATCTTGTTTTCCTGGCATTCAAGGTYGGTTGTTCAAAAATATACTTCAGGCCAATGTGGTATGTCCTTAATTCGAATTTCTTCCTCATGAGATAATGCCTCTATGTCCTCAAGGCATGGATAATGGAAGCAAGTTCCAAGTTGTGGGTGGCATAGTTCCTCTCATGTTCCTTAAGATTTCTCGACTCATATCCAATGACATGTCCATTTTGTGTGAGGACTCCCCCAATTCTTTCCTTACATGTGTCTGTACATACCACAAAACTTTCATTTGGCTCAACAATTTTTAACACGGGTGCACTAGTAAGTAATTCCTTCAACATATTCAAATTCTTTTCACACTTGACTGTCCATTCAAATTTAGTTCCCTACTTTTTCAAGGAATTTATGGGATGAACAATCTTAGAGACACCTACTATGAACCTTCTGTAGTAGCCATCTAATCTCATAAAAGATATGACATATGACAAATTACTGGGTGTTGTCCATCCTCTAATGGCTTCGATCTTCTCTGGATCTACTGCTATTCCCTACTCTGAAATAATGTCTCCCAAGTAATGGATCTGATTTTGATAAAAAGAACACTTACTCAATTTGGCATAAAACTGATGTTCTCTCAGTACTTGCAATACCAGTCTTAAGTGATTTTCATGCTCCTCCTCAGACTTAGAATAGATAAGTATGTCATCCAAGAATACTATGACAAACTTATCCAAATAATTTCTGAATATGACATTCATTAAGCACATGAAGACAGTTGATGCATTTGTCAATCCAAATAGAACCACTACAAATTCATAATGCCCATACCTGGTCCTGAAGGTTGTCTTATGAATGTCTTCTTCCTTGATTTTTACCTGATGGTATCCTGCCCTCAGGTCAATCTTTGAAAATATCTTTGCTCCTCTTAGTTGATCAAATAGGTCATCAATTCGAGGTAGAGGATACTTTTTATTTATAGTGTACTTTTTCAGCTGTCGGAAGTCAATACACAGCCTCAAGGTTCCATCCTTATTTTTGACAAAAAGTATTGATGCTCCCCAAGGTGAAACACTTGGACATATGTACCCTTTCTTCAACAATTCCTCCAATTGCATTTGTAATTCTTTTAACTCCGGTGTGCTCATTCTGTAAGGTATTTTTGACATCGGGGAAACTCCTAGAACTAAATCAATTGATAAATATATCTCCCTCCTTGGTGGAAATCTATTATTTCTTGGAATACATATTCAAATTCCCGTAGCACCGAGAAATCTTCAAGGCTTGGCCCCTTTGTATTATATGGCTCTTCCAAATGAATTGCATATAATTGATATCCTTTCCTAAAACATATTTTCAGTTCTAAGGTTGAAATCTCCCTTATAGAGATGGGTCTTGAAACTCCTTTCATAGTGCTCTATTTTTCATTTCCATCAAGACATGTAAATGTCTTGTTATGACAATCTAGGACAACATGATGCTTGTCCAACCAATATTGGCACTGTCATTGGTGCATATACAAAATAGAGATCAAAATCTCAAATTTATTTTAAAATTTGTGGATACTCTGCTCGCATGGCATCTTCATGCTCCCAAGTAACATCTTCAGGACCATCGCAAGTCCACTGAAATTTTACCAGCTCTATAACTCGATTCTGGAGCATTTTGACCTTTC
>SNQJ01S0035201.1:89866-102732 GCA_010110895.2 Picea sitchensis | reverse complement strand
TAGAGAGTGGCTACCCAATATGAAAATCACACCCTAGTTGAATATCCCATGAGGAATTATCAACTGAGTATTGCTCACTACTCCAACTGGAGGGAGCCATGTCGAAGAATAGATATCATGTAAAGTGATCTCATTATATCGGTCTTGCACCATGAATGCCTCTATCTCTACATATTATTAGTGAACTATACATGAGATGAGACCCTCCCCTACTCTTATCAAATGGTTCTCAAAATATTTTAGAAGCTTGTACCAAGATATAACTCCTCTCACTACCTGGTTCTCTCAAACCTACACATAGATATCCTCTCTCTCTCTCTCTCTCTCTCTCTCTCTCTCAAAATCACTTTGAACTCAGACAAGACTACAAAAAAACATATTTATCAAAATATAGGTCCCTAATGCCTTTCTCCCTAAAAAATAGTCTTCCTTAGCAATTTTGTGCTCAAAGGCTCATTTTTGGCTCATGCATTAAAAACCATTTTTTCTACATTGGCCAATGCTAATACTAGGCTATTTTATGTGGTCCCAACATAGATACTAACCCCATTTAGTGTGTTGGCCCAAAATGTTTTTCCAAGGGGTCTTTTGGGGTAGTCTAGCATATTCTACAAAACCAATCCACGAAAATTGACAAGTAGGGTTAGGCCACCAACCTGAAAGTCACAATACAAATTCTAATGGTTGGTTTANTTTAGTGTGTTGGCCCAAAATGTTTTTCCAAGGGGTCTTTTGGGGTAGTCTAGCATATTCTACAAAACCAATCCACGAAAATTGACAAGTAGGGTTAGGCCACCAACCTGAAAGTCACAATACAAATTCTAATGGTTGGTTTATTCCTAATGAACTCACTAATATTTAGGGCCTTCTCATCCTCTCCAATATTAGACTCCACCAAGTGCAATAATGAATTGGAAATTGGAGGGAAAACCCTTTTTATATTAAAAAATCCTTATTTTTCTTTTGTCTCATATGGGCTCAAATGGAATCTGATTTACACATTGTCTACACCATTGGAATTGGATTTATGAGATCTTAGAAATCCTATTCTCATAATTTTATGAATTTATACTTTACCAAGAATCCTGTTGGAATATTCACCAATACTGAGAGGGGGGGTGAAACAATATTGAGCACTTTTTACCACTTTTAAATATAACATGTAATCATCAACTTATGAACATTTTATCACTTTATGATTGCATTCAATATATCATGAACAATGCATAAGATATAACCACAGATACACAATGCACAATAATTTTACATGGAAACCCAAATGGGACAAAACCATGGAATGATTTCTTATATATCATAAGTTTGCATTCATAGGAAGCAACGACTTCCAAAAATTCTCCAGCACCAAATGGAAGGAGGCACCAACTCCCTGTTTACAGGCTGCAACCCTCTAGTTTATATGCTCCAACTTGAAGGAAGCTCCAACTCCTTGATTTACCAGAACCAATTGAAAGGAGCCTCCAACCCCCTTGTTTACAAGCTCCAACTTGAAGGAATCTACAACTCTCTATATTATCCAACACCATCTGGAAGGAGGCTCTAACCCCCTTTCCTTTCCCCTTCCTTCCTCCCTAAAATATAAATGGAGACTCAACCTGTCACAACCATTGTCACTGTCACTGATATCAATAATCATCATCAACATGTCACTGTTACTATCACTGATATTGATACATCATCATCATAAAAAATGGATACACCATAACTGATACATCATCATCAACAACTTGGGTCCACTTATAAACTAGATCCACATAAATATCCTAGGTCCACATGGGTCCAGATATAAACCCCAACATCACTTCTTAAATTCATCTCGAACACTTGTTTGGGACTAGTTTTTGGATTAGTATCAAACCCTAATGTCCAACAAGTATAACTAAGTACTTGTAATGAATAAAGGTATGAAACTTGAATCCAATTGTGTTCTACATATTCTCTGAAATTCCTCCAAGTTTTTCTCCTTTAATCGTCATTGAAAAGGAGATATAGTGAATATGGCATACCTTCGTAAATTATGGCATACCTTCGTAAATTATGGCCTATTATGGAGAGAGAACTTGTACAACATGCCACACACTCAATATTTGATATCTAATTCTAAAATTGACACAACAAATACTACAAATTGTTCTCTTTCCCATGAAATTGGTCTAAAATAATTTGTATCGTCTATGAAGAAGTTATGAAGTTTTTACCTGTAATACCTATTTGAGACTAGTTACAGGACTAGTCAAAAGCCCTATCTTCCACAGAGTGTATATCCAAAAGTGAAACGAACTAGAAGTTTAAATTCGTACCACAAGTATATTGATATGTCTTATCAATAGCCTCCAAGTTGTATTATTTGAATAATTCTATACAAATATTTATAGTGAAAATGGTAATATGACCTTTAAAAAACATACCTTAGAACACATCATCACAAGATTTCATCTTCCCTTGAAATTTTTCCTTTCTTCACTTCATCTTCCCTCTGAACTTCAATGTCAATATTGTGTTAAGAGATCACAATATTGAATGATGAAAATAAGTAGTTCTTAATGTGTGTTTATACTTTTTCAAGTACCTCCTTTACTTGACTTTAGGGTCGTCCTATAAATTTTTGTTTGCAACAAATTTTTCTCCTTTACTTGCATTTAGGGCCAAATTATAACTTCTTGACCTTGGATTTTGTGATTCTTGACCATACTTTGGGGTTTCATTTTTAATAGGACATAACTCCTCAACCGTGAGGAACCACGTGGTGTGGCACCTACCATTGGATACATCTTTACGAGGACCATCAATCAATGGATTTTTTGCATGCATTTGCAATGTCCTCTATACTCTTTTTCTTCAATCAAATTTAGGATTCATGACCACACTTATGGGGATTCTTAACTACTTAAATATATTTCTAGGGATTCTTGTATACTTCTTCAAATTTTCTTCCCGTGAGGGTCATCCTTAAAGCTTGTCATAAGGGGACCACTTTGCAGACCTTCAAATACTCCCATCACTTATAAATTCTTCCAAACTTTATTTGGGGCTTCTTCTAGGTTTGACATAACTTGATTCAGGGATTATTCTAGGGTTGACATCAATGACAACCAAATTTCCAACAATCTCCCCCTTTGGAATTGATGGAAACACTCATACTCTCCCCATGATCATTTCTCCCCCTGTTTTCATGCTTCTGATATTTCTCTCCCCCTTTGACATCAATGTAAAAGGGTAACTCCCCCTAAAACTATACCTTCTTTTGAAAATCTCTCTCCCCATATTCATGCTTCCAGTCTTTCTCTCATGATTTAGTTCTTTCTCTCACCCTGTCTTCTTTTGCAAGATGTCGTGTAGATCAATGTGGGGCTTCTTGTATATTCTTTCTTTCCTCTCTTCCAGTGATTTTTTTCCATTAGTACTTCATGTTTTTGTAATCTACTGATGTATATTAAAATAATTTATTTCAAGGTTCCTTCATGGCTTGTCATCTTCATTGTAATGACATCAATGACATAATCATTCAACAATATTATATTGACAGTATAACTCCTCTGGATGGTTTCTCTCCCTCTGTCTTGATGTTCCTTTCACATCTTTCCTTCTTGTGACTAGCTGGTTCCACTTCTCAATATGATATTTTTCTTGAGTCATATAATTTACTAAAACATTCCTCTTGATGACAATTCCAATAAGTCTTTTTGAAATTCCTCTTCATTCTTTCATCCACTATCATGCATCTTCTCTGATTTATGTTAAGTATTGTTTTATAGACCTTACAAATATCTCATGAATTCATCTTTGTCCATATGTCACAAAATTGTCCATGACTCTGGTACTCAACTACACACAATGGTGACTAATATGTCATTTCATTGTTTTGAGAACTTCTTTAGATCTGTTGCAACTGATCACCACATATCCCTGCTTCTCAAGTTGAATCACTTATCTCCACTAGTATTATCTATATTCAAATCAAAATCTACAAGTCTACAACATTCTTTAATGAATATATCATTCTTGAATACATGCTTGGAATTCTATATAAAATTATGAATCTCTGCCTCAAAAGTGTTCCAATGATATTCTTCGTAACTTCTAGCTGAGATCTTCATACCCGCATGGGGATGTGTTATGAAAACCACTTCTTAATAAACCAATCTATCATGAGACATTCTAAATCATTTTGACGGACAAAGTATCGAAGGATTTGGTTCCAGCACCGGTCTCATGATAAGGTAAAGGAGTTGATTAGGGGCTCCAAGGGCCTAGAAGTAAATAAGCACGCAGACATTTGAATAATTTCCTATGTATAATAATAAGGGTGGAAATAGAAAGCGCTAAAGGAACAATTCTTAGAGTGGATAAGCATGTGGTTTTGAGCCCTTGGTCACAAGGAAAGTGGATTGAAGGAATCTCCTATCTGCAAAATTTGAATCCATATACAAGAAAACAATCTGTAAAGGAATAAAATGATAAAACAACTTACAAGGGATTTGAAGTCTTTTAAAATTAAAATTAAATATTAATCAAACATAAATTTCACCATTAATGTTGATTAAATGAAGAGGTGCAATGGTTCATTATTAAAAGACACAGTGGTTCAAATTCATACCTATTGAAATACTATATAAACCAAAAACTGTGGTGGAAAGAAGGTGTCTCTGCAGTATACATAAACAAAGTAGGAGTAGAGTACAAAAAATAAATTATAAACATTTTTATGCAGTGAGGGTGGTAGGGAGGATCTCGGGAGGATCACAGCCCTCGGCAGGTTAAAGCTTGTTTCACAAGGGAGTTGGTGCTTCCTAGAGTTGGTGCTCTAAAACCAGGGGATTGGTATCTCCTTCGGTCAATGCTCAAAAGAAGAGAGATTGGTGACTCTCACACAATTGGAACATGTACTTTTTATTTGTATATTCAAATTTATGTATTCAATACATTCTTGTTGATCAATTGTTACGATTAATTAATTAGTTAATTAATAATTGACTAAGATTGTTAAAAGAAGAAATATTGATTCAACCTTCCTCTCAGTATTGGCCAATATTTCAACACTTTCTGCTCAAAAAAATCTTGAAAGGAGACTCCTTTAAAGAAGAACTTAATATGGACCTTTCAAAAATTATTGAAGGACCTATAAGAAGGACAAAATCAGACTTATTGAACAAGCATATCATGTTAGTAGTTATATAATTCAAGTTTCAACTTTCTTGATTCCACCATACATCTATTCTAAAGGAAATATGGGAGATAGATAAGAATATTATGAAGTTCCAAATAATGAAGCAAGAGAGAATCAAATACAAAGAAATCCAAGGAGAATACCAAGACCAGTGATTTTTTCCATTGATTCTATTTCTTTCTTTTTGAATACAATAGGATTTCTTTGGTCACAAAGGACTTTGGTAAATCCACCACATTTTTTTGGGAGCATCATACGACTTCCATCATTCATTATATACCCTCCCAAAGGAAAACACCATTCTCTTCCTAACACAACAACATATGTTGTCGGAAGGTCGAGAAAAATTATGGTAAAGATTGTCTTGACATGTGGTGCAAAGCTTATCCATGCAAATAGATATTTAATTTCTTCATATGTCGTGAATTTTCTTGAATATGTTCCATATATGCCTTCTCCATCCTCACAATCCTTGTTGTATTCTAGTCCAACAACCTGCATTATTGATACTTGCATGATATTATTTGTGGCTCCACTATCAACCATACAATTATGAAATATCAGCTCAGGTGTTTACAAAGATACATAGAATGGAGGAATTTTTCCTCTTGTTATCATAAATGGGGGATCACATTGTTGCTCATCATTCATTATAGTTGCTTCACCCATGACATCATGTTTGCTCTTATTTTAATACTTTAATAATATTTTCTTTTTGATGTGGTATTTTAATTACTTCTGATAATTGAAGAGTGATCTATAGCTTCGTCTAATCATCCACAACATTATAATTCATTTTTTGAAGAATTTTTGACTTCATTGGTTTTCTGCGGAGAAAAATAATATTTTCACATTTGTTGAAGAGGAAAAACTTATGATGTAGAAAGATCGATTTTTCTATTTATGGATTCATTGGCCTTACGATTTTTCTATTTATGGATTCATTGGCCTTATCTATTTTTGGATGATTTGGATCCTTTCCCTTGAATTTCTTGAGTTGGGCTCTAATCTAGACAACATTTTCTTGGAAATGTTGGTCTTCATACTCAAACTCTTGTTCTATCCAATCTCCCTCTACAAATGGAAACATATCATTATCCATTTCCATGAATTCTAGAGATCCAATATCAGCTTCATTGTAGTGACCTATGCTACAAACTTATTTTGGGGCTATTTTTAAAGGGGCTTCTGCAAAAACCTCTGATGTAGGGTCGTTTCCTTGTAGTGGATTCTCAAAATTGCACATCCAACTACATCATTATAAAAGAAGAGAGTCAAATTTGAATGGGAATTACAATGTGAAGAAAGTTTCGAGCGGTTAAACAAACTACTCACTAGTACACTTATTCTCAATATTGTTGATCCAAATGAAGATTTTTTGGTATGCACAAATTCTTGCAAGGAGGAAATTGGTGGAATTATTACGGAGGACGGACATGTGGTTTTTATGAATACAAAAAGCTTAAGGCGAATAAGAGAAATTATGTCACCTGTTGGAACACATATATTTATAAACTTTTGAGTTTTATTTTCCTCTTTCACGAAAATATAATCTTTCCCAAATCATGAATTAGAGAATAAATTTTGAACTTTAAATCCATTTCATTCTTGTTTAAATAAGAATAAGGCGCATGTAATGTCCATCGTTGATGAAGCCTTTTATTTAATAAAATGATACTAATCTCTTCGGAGTTTTGGAGCCGCCAAATTGTTAAATAAGTAAATCATTGAGGTCTCTTTGAAGCTTCGTGCTTCAGGCGTTTCAATATTTCTAAACAATGAAAACCCCAAACGCCGAAACACCGAAGTTCTTAAGGCTAATTCAAGGTTTAAAGCATGATAAATTAAAACATAAGAATGATTAGTAGAAGATTAACTTCTTTGTGATTTCGGCCTTCAGGATATCTCTACCCTCTTAAATTCAAAACCTCTGAAAGCCAAACCGCAAAATTGTTAATAATGTTTATGATTGGTTAGAGTTAATGATTAGAAGGATTATTTTGTATTTTTCATCAATGCGAAAAACTTACAGAATTATTTTGTTTCGGGCAGGTTAATGATGCCATCAGAACTTAGCGAAACACCGAACTGATTCTAGAGTCTGACAAACTAGGCGAAAAGACCAAATATAGTAGAGAAAGGGGTAAATAGACAGAAAGGGGGATTCAAAATCACCGGAGTGATAAATCTCCGAAGTGGAAGATCTGATGCCACGTGTCCTTTGAGTTCAATGGTGGAGATTTGTTTCAGAAATCCCGACTTCAAGACTTCGGGAATCCTCGCTTCACAACATCTCAAACCTTCTGAAGAAATTATCCCCAAAGCGCAGGATCTCATACCATGTGTCCTTTGAGTTCAATGGTGGAGATTTATTTTGGAAATCTAGGCTTTGGGACTTTGGGAATCCAGGCTTCGGTACTTCGGGAATTCTCACCTCACACATTCAGATTTCTTTCGAAGCAGTTATCGCCGAAATGGGAGATTTGGTGTCGCGTGTCCACTTCGATTATCGATCACGATGGACTTCGAATCTTCAGGAGTTATTTACTCAACACTGCTTGCCTCCCACAGAGTATGAACTAGTTGAATACAAAGATCATCTGACAGGTGTCCCTTGCTCAGATCGATGGACATGAATTGCACAAAGATTTTTCCACATGTGACCGCGAGTTGTGACCTCAGCTCAAAATTTGGGTGCTTATATTACTTTGCAAAATCTGACAGCTTATCTCTCTCTCTCCTAGATCAATGGTCATGGGAAATTATAGGGTGTGGAGTTGCATGGAACTTAATTTTGAGAGGCGGTCCTGCAATTTAAACCGCGGTTTTCTCTCGGGGTTACATGGCATCACCAAGCGTATTGCGAGATGAAAATTGGTTTACTTCAAAACCACCTCCTCATGCCCCTGCAAAATATTGAGAAGAAGAAAAGGACGTTGGAACAACACATGTCATCCAGCCTATTACGTTTTCCACATCGGTTACTGCATTTACCTCCATTACAGTTTCATTTTTTCACAAATGATTACTTTTCCTACGTCCGTTATCCATCTCTTGATGAACCATGCAGAGTTATCCATCCGATTAGCCTTCTCTCTCTGAATAAGCGTTTCTTGTAGTAGGTGAAGAGACAGAAGAAAATGACAATTAATCCCATTTGTTTTCACACCCTGTTGTTTCATTTTAGACATAGTTACATATTGTAAGAATTCCAACCGTTTTGAGTGATGGCAATTTTTTTATAAATACACAGATTCAAGATCTGCACCGAGTTGCTTCTTGCCGAATGTAACAGAGAAAAATCTCTTTTTGAGAATTAATAAAAGTACAAAGAGGGATTCCAAATTTCGTTTAGCTTGAGTTATGTGTTTCTTCTATTCTTCCATATCTCAACATTTCTCTATGTATTCCTTGATAAAGGTTTGATTTCAATTTAGTACAACAACTACTGCAGACATATTTCAATAGTAATTTGTTAAGAAAATAGTTTTTCCTCTGCATTTACTGTGAATAAAGCAAGACCTGTGAGCTGTGTGGATTGATATATTTTATACTTTATTCAAGGTTATGCTTCCTATTTTCTTATACTACAACAAAGTGAGATTCTTCAGCAATTGATGCCTTTCTTTGTTTAACATTTTAGTGTTTTTCTCTCGCATCATTAGATTTTTCAATTTAGACTCGGATGTGAAATACGACCTCTGGATGATAGGTTGTTAATTTCATTTAAGGAGATTTTCTCATACAACTAAGGTAGAAAAATCACACCTTAAAAATTTCCTTTAATTCCTGATGCTTGACATTATTCTTTGAGCCTTAAGTTTAATTTCAGGAACAACATCATTTTGGCGTCGTCGCCAGGGACAGAGAAATGAAGTTATTTTTCCCTAGGAGAATGACATGGTAAGTTTCTATCTTTGATAGTGAACAAAGATTGAATACAATAATAAGGATAATTTTAATCTTTCACTCGATGACTCCTCTACAGATAAATTTGCATTCAATAGTAAGAATACCAGGAAGAACCCATATGATCAGTAGACTACGCATGTATCCAATCCTGAAAAACTATTAAAACCAAGGGGATACCTCAAGAAGATTGTCTCATCCACAATTAAGGTTTACCAACCCAAAATTGTGCAAACTAATGCTAAGGTTCCACTTGAACAGTCAATCCTGCAAGAAGGTTCCACACAAATCCACTTCGTAGATACATCAATGGATAAACTTGAAGCTGAAACCATAAACCCCAAGTTGGTTTTACCCGAGATAAAAGCTGAGACCGATTTGACTTCCACCTTTACTAGTAAAGGTAAAATATCTCTTTAGATACTCGCCTTTATTGATATTCCATCGGTCCCTGAAGTAAAGGTTTCAGTTCCTCGAAACTCTGAAGAGTATATCTCATACCCTGATTTAACTCCTATTGGTTCTCCTGTTTATATATCATGTAAGTCTAAAGAACCCAGTCCTCATTTCCATTTTCCCCCTTTTTCATATTTTTTGTCTCCTAACGGTTAGTTTCCAGAACCTCATTCACCTCATCCCGAAGTAGTTGAAGGGTCACTACAAGTTTTTGAAAATCATCTCTATAATTCCCGAACTTCATCCCCTAGACTCTCAATGGCTGCTACCGGAGGAGGTGGCGTTGGAGTTGGTGCTGGAGGAGGAGGTGGAGGAGGTGGTCCTTCCTCCCATTCTTCATGATTTACCCGAAAATTATATGAAGAACTTACCGAAATTCATAGGAGAAGGGGACTTAACTGCTACAGAGCACATAAACTTTAAGAATAGAGGGGCTTCCGCAGTTTTCAGGATTAGTTGTGTAGTGTAAGTCATTAATCTATAAGTGGGATATTCAAATCATGAGAATTATTGGTCAGTTGCGACTAATACTCATGGATATGGGTCATAGATTAATGACTTACACTACGCAGTTAATCCTAAAAATGATACCACATAAACTTTTTTGACCAATTCGTTGATATCCTTGGCATTGAGCATGAGGATCTTTACTCAAGACTTTTAGTGCAGACTTTCGAAGGCCAAGTAAGAATCTGGTTTCGAGGGCTCTCGGTAGGTTCTGTAGGGTCTTATGATGCACTATAAAATGCTTTTTTAAGATAGTGGGGAGAAAAGAAAGACCACTTGTACTATCTGACGGAATTTGGGGCTCTGGGAAAAATAATTCCGAGTCAGTCCTAGAATTCACCCAGAGGTTTATAAAAATCTATCATAAGATTCTAGTAGAAGTTAAACCTTCTCAACCCACAGCTAAAGTGACTTTCACAGGGGCTTTTGAGCTTGACTTTTCCCTACTTTTAAGAGAAACGAGATCTTCCACCCTCACGGGAATGCATGACGACACCATAGAAATCGAGTCGAACATGATGGCGTCAGGTAAACTAAAATCCAAGGTTGAGACAGGAACCAAAGAAACTAGATGCTTCAGGGAACAAGTAGGACCCTCTAGATCTAGGAGATCTGGGGAGAAAAAAATGGATGGCATGGCTAAGATAATCAAAGAATTATCAAACAAAATATCTAGAATGGAACTAGACCAATATAATCCTGATCCATTTGCTAGAAAAGATTTCAAAAGGAATCCTAACCCCCAGATCCAGCAGAGACAAGTAAAAAACGAAGATTAAAAAATCAAAGCCCCATTTAAAACAAAAAACTTCATGCAAAGTGATGATATGCAAGATTATGGGGGTTATATGAATATATAAAAAATCTCAGTGATGACGACCAAGAACCTCACCTAACCAGACATGATTATGAAATATCTTTAGACCAAGAACCCCTGTTTGGAAATGAGGAAAGTATAAATAATCTGGGAGAGTCGGATTATCAAGGAATCGTCGACTCTATAATGGCCGAGCTTCAATAGAAATATAATTTAAGGCCTAGAGATAAAAATTCTACAATTGCTCCACCGAACAAGATCTTGTCGAGAAGTAAAATGAATGAGGCAGCTCAACCATCCACTGAAACGCAAGTTGCCAAAACAAAAACAATTGAAATAACGTTGTCAAAACAAGGACAACCGAAACAAAATAAATGCAGACTAATAGGCAAGATAAAAAAGAAATAGAGATCCCAACTAGAGAAGCTGAAAATATAATCGGAAGTTTCAACCTGGAAAATGAAATTAATAAAATCAAAATTCATGTACCTCTTGTTGAACTGGTGAAAAATCCAATGTATAGAAAGCAAATTGCCAAGATGATAAATTTTCTGGATGTTGAAAGTCATGTGAATGATATTAATTTCGATGATAGACCTACTATAATGTTTGGTCCGCATATAGAAAACGCCAAAGATTCTATTGCTCCTTTTTATATTACATTGACCATGCATGATAACCTACTGCATAACTGTATGTTGGATTCTGGAGCATCCCACAACTTAATGCCCAAAGTTATTATGGAAAAGTTGGGTCTTGAGATTAATAGACCATACCGAGATCTGTATTATTTTGATTCAATAAAAGTTAAATGTCTCAGTATGATTAAATATTTGGTAGTTAATCTTGCACATATTCCTGTAAAGAGTATTCTTATGCATGTAGTTGTTGTTGATGTCCCTGCAAAGTATGGCATGTTGTTATCCAGGTCTTGGGGTTCCAATCTCGAAGGATCACTTCAACTGGACATGACGTATGATACGATCCCAATATTCGGTGGATAGTTCAACCGTCTATACAGAGAAACAAGGTTGGCATACACTATAAGTGACCTACAAAACCCAAATAATTACCCTATATATGTCACCGATCAGAATTTAGGAAACTGTATATTATCAATTGATGATGTTTTCGATGAATGTACAGAAGAAATTTGTATAGAATAAGAAAACCAAAAAGAAAAAATAAACAAAATAAACAAAAATGTAAACAGTGTAGGAGTTTGGAAAATGTTTTTTGATGGTGCTTCGTCCTAGGAAGGAGCAAGAGATGGAGTGTTTTTTGTGGCACCCGGAGATGAATTCATTATTCTTTTCTCATATAGATTGTAGTGGGACATTGATTATACAAATAATGTATGCGAGTATGAAGCTCTGGTCTTAGGATTAGAAGCTGCCAGGAAATTGAAAATTGAAAATCTAATAGTTCATGGTGATGCAGAGATGATTGTAAGACATATAAGGCAACAGTATCAAGCCAAACATACAAGGATAAGGTCATACAGAAACTGTGCCTGGGATTTGATAAAAAACTTTTTCTCATCATTTAATATTCATCGTATTCCTATGGTACAAAACCAACAAGTTGATTCTCTAGCGAAAGAGGCTGCTAATTGTATGCCACCTACCATCCTGATGCTAAAGTATCACATAGAAATGAGGCACATGCCTTCAATACCAAATAATGTTCATCACTGGAAGGTCTTTGAAGACGATGAGCAGATCAAGCAATTCCTAGAAATGGTTGTGAATTTTCTGAAACACACATCGACTAGGAAAATCAGAATGACCCTACTTGGATCATGCAAGAAGGTGAATATCCTTAGAAGTTCTAGGGTAAGATTGCTAATCACCGCATGTTGGTACTAAAAATCAATCAGATCCATAAAGGTCTGATTTCCTTAGAAATATTATTTGATCATGATGATATTCCCCTAAAGTCTACTTTGCAACCTCAACCCGAAGAGGTTGAATATTGTAATATAGGCACTAA